>CAUYQG010205124.1:0-10823 GCA_963574415.1 Tarsius wallacei | reverse complement strand
CATTGGAATTTTAATAGAGGTTGTGCTAAATCTATAGATCACTTGGGTACTATGGACATTTTAACAATATTAATTATTCCAATTCATGAACATGAGATATCTTTCAATTTATTTGTGTTTTCTTCAATTTATTTCATCAGTGTCTTATAGTTTTCAGTGAATAGGCTTTCATCTTTTTGGTTATATTCATTTCTAAGTAAATTTTCTGGTAGTATTATATATGTAATTGTTTTCTTCGTTTTTGGGAAGTTCATTGATAGTACACAGAAACACTACTGGTTTTTATATTTTTGTTTCATATACTACAACTGTACTTTATTAGTTCATCAGTTCTAACAGTTTTTTGGTGGCATCTTAGGGTTTTCCATATAAAAGATTATGTCATTAGCAGACAATTTCACTTCTTTCTTTCAAATCCGTATGTCTTTTTTTTTTTTTCTTGCCTAATTGCTCTGGCTAAGATTTCCATTATTATATTGAATAGTAGTAGCATGAGTGGGCATCCTTGTCTTATTCCTGATCTTAGAGGAATAGCTTTCAGTTTTTCACCATTCAGCATGATGCTAGCTGTGGGCTTGTCACATACAGCCTTTATTATTTTGACATGCATTCCTTCTATACTTAATTAGTTGAAAGTTATCATGAAAGGATATTGAATTTTGTCAAATGCTTTTTCAGCATCAGTTGGGATAATCACACGATGTCCATTCTTTATTCTGTTAATGTGGTATATCACATTTAACTCCCTGCACTCAGATGTCCCCTCTGAGGGGACATCATAAATCTAATAAACCACTCAAATGTCTCCTTGGGGAACATAAAGAGACAGGACAAACTTATGCAAGCATAAATTTTTATAAAATGTGTGTATCCTTGAAGTTTTCCATTCAAATTGCATGAGAAAACAAAGAGATGGAATATATACTGAGATATGATCAGTTGAAAAGTAGTTTTCAGGAATCATGAGTATGTCCTTCCACATCTTCTTCAAACAAACTAGACAATAAATTACATATTATTAATGTGAGAGGAATAAAATGGGATTGTATTGTCTACTCAGATAGAAAAACACCAGGTGGAAGACAAATTACTACTGCACAACATGTATCAATGAGCCAGCAATACATATCAGTGACTATTTCACATTACCAAAATATAAGATATAAATGTATACCAAAATATAAGACATAAAAGTTTCACTTTTTGGTCATAAATAGGTTCCATAATCTCCAAAATTATATTATAAGCCAAATAACATCATAATAAGATAACTGGTGCCAATGCTATACTATTTAATATGATTTGTTTTTCACTATTTCGTAAAAATATGTGGTCGAGTTGCTGGTAGGTGATCTGCGACATGTATCCGAGTGCAAAGGGTTAATCATTTACATATGTTGAACCATCCTTGTATCCCAGTGATAAATCCCACTTAATCATGGTGTATGATTCTTTTGATGTTCTGTTGAATTCGGTTTGCTAGTTATCTTGTTTAGGATTTTTACATCTATGTTCATCAGGCATACTGGCCTGTAGTTTTCTTGTAGTGTTTTTGTCTAGCTTTGGTATCAAAGTAATGCTGGCCTCATAAAATGAGTTTGAAAGTTTTCCCTCCTCTTTAATTTTCTGAAAGCATTTAAGATAGCTTGGCATTAATTCTCCCTTAAATATTTGGTAGAATTCACCAGTGAAACCATCAGGTCCTGGGCTTTTCTTTGTTGGAAGGTTTTTGAATACAGACTTCAATCTCCTTACTCATCACCACCTGTTCAAATTTTCAATTTATTCATGACTTCAGCATTGGGTAAGTTGTGTTTCTAAGAATTTGTTCATTTTTTCTGGATTAGTGTGGGTGCATAATTGTTCATAGTAGTCTCTTATAATCCTTTGTATTTCTGGGGTATCAGCTGTAACGTCTCCTCTTTCATTTATAATTTTAAGTCTGTTCTTAGTCTAGCTAAAGGTTTGCTAATTTTATCTTTTCAAAAAACCAGATTTCACCATTATCTTAGTTTCAATGATCTTTTCCATTGTTTTTTTCTAGTCTCTATTTCATTTATTTTTGCTCTGATCTTTATTCTTTCCTTTTTTCTGATTTTGAGCTTAATTTGTTCATCTTTTTCTATTTTCTTGGGATATAAAGTTAGGTTGAGATCATTTTTTAATGTGGTATTTATTACCATGAACTTCCCACTTAGAACTGATTTCCCTGCATCCCATAAGTTTTGGTATGTTGTGTTCCCATTTTCATTTGAATCAAGATATTTTTTATTTCCTTTTTTGATTTCTTCTTTGACCTACTGGCTGTTCAGGAGTGTGCTGTTAATTTTCACATAACTGTGAATTTTCCAATTTTCCTTTTGTTATTGATTCCTAGTTTCATACCGTTGTGGTCAGAAAAGACACTTAATAAGAGTTCAGTTGTCTTTAATTTGTTAAGGCTTGTTTTGTGACCTAGTACATGATCTATCCTGGCAAATGCTCCTGGTGCACTTAAAAAATATATACATCCTGCTGCTGTTAGGTAGAATGTCCTATATATGTGTACCAGGTCCATTTGGTCTACGGTATTGTTCAAGTCTATTATTTCCTTGTTGATTTTCTGTCTGGATGATCTATCCACTGTTGAAAGTGGACTACTGAAGTCCTCTGACTTTTTTATTTCTGAGTTTTTACTTTCTAAAACCACATATACAGATAGGAATAAGCCACGTAAGGAAAAGTCCTTCGGGGTCCCCAGTAATTTTCAAGAGTATAAATGGGTCTTGGGAACAAAAAGTTTGAGAACCACTGGTTTATAATAAATCTGTAATAGATTGGGCTATTTGGGTAGGTATGAATAGAAGTCTTTTTTGTTATTATGATCTTAAGGCCTAACACAAAGTTTTAATACATAGAAATCTCTCAATAAATACTTATTCAGTTAGTCTTTCAACAAATATTCAGGTACCTACTACATATAAGGCCCAATGCTACTATCATATTGGGGATTAAAAAATTTAAAAAGGTCCAGTGCTAGCTCAAGTTCATGGTTCACTGTACATAAAACTGAAATGGCCTCTGCCCTAATTCATTTATTTAATAAATATGTCTTCAGAGTTTCAGTCTAGCCAGGAAGAAATATTCGATAAGTAAGTTGGCAAACAAAATAAACCTTTAAAGATTATGGTGAATACTTTAAAGAAAAAAAACAGGGACTAGGCATGGTGGCTCATGCTTATAATCTCAGCACTTTGCGAGGCCATGACAGGAAGATTGCTTGAGTCCAGGAGTTCAAGGCCAGCCTGGACAACATAGCGAGTCTCTATTTAAAAAAAATAAAACACAGGATGACGAAACGAGGAGGGTTGTATTTGTACAGGCAGATACAGAATAGTCAGGGAAGGATTCTCTGAGGAAAAGAAACTAAGACTAAATTTTGATAAGAGCTAGCCCTGGGGAGAGCAAGGGAAAGAATATTCCAGACAGACAAAACAGCAGTGTACAAAGACCATAAAGGAAAAACATAGAAAAGACACCAGAATAGCTGGAGGACAGCTAGGGGTACAAAATGAGGTATAGGTAGGCAAAATGAGGTATAGGTATGCAAGAGCCAGCTCTTTAGGAACTGTGGGCCAAGATAAAGATCTTGAACTTAATCCCAAATGTAATGGGGGCCATTAAAGACTTTTAAATAAGGTCTGACACAATCTATTGTAAGATGATTCATGCTGATCTTTGGAGATCTAGGAGGCTAAAGAAAGGTAAGAGAGGAAGCAGAAGACCAATTAGGAAGCAGACGTCTATGCAAAGGATGACAAGGCTCTGAACTATGGTGGCAGTAGAGACAGAGAAGTGAACAAGTAAGTGTAAGAGTCATTCTAGAGACAAAATAGACAAATCTTGCTGATGATTTGTGTACGTGTGGTCAAGACAAAAGACATCAGAAGTGATTCCCATGTTTCTGGTTTGGGCAACTAGGGAGACGAAGTGTTATTTTAGTGGTGAGTCTTTGAGACACAGGTTTGGTCAGGGGAAAAGCACAAAATCAAGAGCTGTCTGGAATATGTAACATTTGATATGTATACACTAAATAAAGTGGAGAAGTTGAGTAAGGATTCTGGAGAGGTCTTTGCTAGAGCTCTGGAAGTCTTCTGCATACAGCTGGTTTGCTGTATGAATAATCAGATGAAAAATAAACACTACTTTACAAAATAAATAAAGAAATCAGTTCTTCAGCATTTAGGACTCGTGTATATATTCAGTGCTATATAGGCAAATATATTTGTATTCAAATTTATATACAGTTCCTCAATAATGCAAATCTAACAAAGTCTCCTTAAGAAAACCTTTATTTTTAATTTTTAATTCTCTCAAGGAGTTTCAGGACACTATAAAGCCAAAGAATTCATATTAAAGGCAATCATCTCTTTCACAAAAGCTGTTCTTAAATCCAAAGATTAAAAGATCAGTTCTCCAAAGAAATTAATTACAAGATTAAAGATAGGCAAAGAACCACTGCATCATAAATCAGATGTTATAAAAGAAAATATGTCAAGTCTGGCAGACAATGTTAAGGCTGTGAACTAAATTTCAGCTCATATGTCCCTGTCCAAAAGGGCACTGTGCACCATTTCTCATAGGAAACGAAAACATTCAGAAGTCAAGCTATAACATGATAACCAAAGTACTTTACTTATTTAGAAAATGTAGAGTTATTCATCTACTTTTTGCTCAAGTTGGTTTACCAGCCAGAAAGCCAGAATCCTGAACTGGTAAAATGGTAGATTTTAATAAACAGCTAATAAGTATCAGCTATATCCAGACAATAGGGATACAATAATAAACAGATGATCATAGTCTTTGCCTTCATGGAGTTTATAATCCATTGATGAAGCCAAGCAATCAAGCAACCACACAAATAACATGAAGTAACAAGTAACGAATGTGACAAAAGAAACACTATGATATAATGCATATATTACAGAGCCTGCCCTGGTGCAGGCAAAGAGGACAAACATTCCATGCCTAGCTAACAGTATGAACAAGGTTTATGAGGCAGAAAGGAGTATGGAGACCTGTGTAGCTAGAAAACAGAATGGCTACCAGCCTGTGACCTGTTAGGAATGAGGCTGCACAGCAGGAAGTGAGCAGTGGGTGAGCAAGGAAAGCTTCATCTGTAATTACAGATGTTCTGCATTGCTCAAATTACCACCTGAGCTCTGCCTCCTATAAAATCAGCAACGGCATGCACAAACCCTATTATGAACTGCACATGCACGAGATCTAGACTGTGTGCTCCCTAAAGATCTAAGGTGGGGCTGAGGCAGTGATGTTAGCACTGGGGAGCAACTGCAAATACAGATTAACATTAGCAGTGAGGTTTGATTGCATAGACTCCATAATAAATCAACTGCTTGCAGACTCATATCAAAACCCTAACAGTGAGTGGCAAGTGAGCTGACATACACTTGCAACTGGTGGCAGGCTTTAAGTCAGAATCGGATACTTATTTTAGTCCGCACATGGCCTGCCCATTATTTTATTTACCACTTCCATCGGCTGTTGTATAATTATTTCATTATATATTACAATGTAATAATAACAGAAATAAAGTGCACAGTAAATGTTATGTGTTTGAATCATCCTGAAACCATCCCGCCCCCCTCCATGGAAAAACTGTCTTCCACAAAACCAGTCTCTAATGCCAAAAAGGTTAGGGACCATCGCTATAGGCCATTAAAGGAATGGAGATTCCAGACAACCACAACCTCTAGCACACTAAAAGAATTCCTCATAGATAAGATCTGCAGTCAAATCTCACCCATGTTCTCTGAAAAATAGCCTGATTTCCACACATACTCACACAGCAATGCTTCAGGACATAATCAGAATGATAAGGAGTGGTACTCCTGCTTTCACAATGCAGATTATCAGGCTGATAGAGAAAATGCATTCTTATCTGGCTGGTTTTAAAGGTCCACAAATCTAAGGAGAACAGAGAAAATGACAATCATTGAGATCAAAGTAAAACATGAATCAGAAAACAAAAACAGAGATAAGAAATACAAATTTTAAAAATTCTAACAATGACCAAAATGTTCATAAAGAGGGGACTGGTTGAATAAATTATGAAACATACAATTAATAGAAAATTCTACAACCATAAAAAAGAATGGAAAAATTCTTACAGAATAATCTCCAAGATACATTGTTAAATGAAAAGCTAAGGTGTTAAACAGTGAACATAGTATGCCTCATTTGTTAAATAAAAGAAAGCAAACATATGTATATTTGCTTCTATATGCATGGAATAACTGTGGAAAAATATTAACAAAACAAATAACACTGGTTATCTACAAGGAGGGAAATTGATGGCTGGGAGATTGCAAATGGGAAGGAAATTTTCAGTGTATACCTTTTCCTTTTTGAATTTTGAACCCCAAAAGTATATTACCTATTAAAAGTTAAAGCAAACATGTTAATATTCAATGATTTGGGATTAATACAAATGAAATTTTTAATGAAAATGAACATTTCCAAGGAAAACAAAAATTGCCAAAATGACTACCAAAGGAAGAGAAATAAAAGAATAAAATCGGGAAAGTCTTCCTACAAAGAATAGTATATAGTAAAACCTCCCAGTACATATTAATAACCTAGCACCCCACAGGCTCCATTAGATAAAACTAAGTATTTATTGAGTATTTTCTGTGTGCTAGATACCGCATCAAGCATTACATGTATTTGCAGCTCATCTTCACAATTCCCGAGATAGGTGGGTATCCTCACCACCTCTATTTTACATATTAGAAAACTGAAGCTCACTTACTCAAATTGCATAACTAATGACTCCAGAGGTCAGACTCTGGAACCACTATCCTGTGCCACTAAACTGAAAAACCTTAAAGAAATGCATCATTCTCTAGGGAAACAGAAATTACTTGAAATCTCAGTCTGACTCGAAGTGTCCTTCAAATGTTCAAAGAACCAATTATTCTCGGCCTGCACAAATCATTCCAGGGCATATATATATTTTTTAAAAGGTTTGCCAATTCATTGAACTAAATTAGAAAACTGACTTTCAAGAACTTTTTTTTTGCCGGGCTCGGTGGCTCAGCCTGTAATCCCGCGCCTTGGGAGGCTGAGGTGAGTGGATTGCCTGAGCCCGCGGGTTCGAGACCTGCTTGGGCAGGTGAAACCTCATCTCTACAATAAATCAAAAAAATTAGCCGGGCATGGTAGCGCATGCCTGTAATTCCAGCTACTCAGAAGGCTGAGGCGGAAGGATTGCCAGAGCCCAGCAGGTCGAGGCTGCGGTAGCTGGAAGAACTTTTTTTTTTTTTTTTGAGTTGGAGTCTCACTCTTGTCTCTCAGGTTGGAGTACAGTGCCATGCTGACGGCCACCGCAGCCTCAACCTGCTGGGCTTAGGCAGTACTTCTGCCTCAGCCTTCCAAGTAGCTGGAACTACAGACGCAGGCCACCACGTCCGGCTAGTTTTTGTGATTTATTGTGGTGACGAGGTCTCACCACGTTGCCCAGGCTGGTCTCAAACCCACAGGCTCAAGCAATACTCTCACCTCAACCTCCCAAAGTGCTGGGATTACAGGCTAAGCCACTGTGCCTGGCCACATATTTCTTTCAATTAAAATGTGTTATGAGAAATAGTTATCTTGTATGGGGTACTCACTCTGTGCCAGGCATTGGGGTATTTTTAAAAAGAACTGGGCCGGGCTTGGTGGCTCAGCCTGTAATCCCGTGCTTTGGGAGACCGAGGTGAGTGGATTGCCTGAGCCCGCGGGTTCAAGACGCGCCTAGGCAACTTGCCAAGACCTCATCTCTGCAATAAATCAAAAATCAGCTGGGTGTGGTAGTACATGCCTGTAATTCCAGCTACTCGGAAGGCTGAGGCAGAAGGATTGCCAGAGCCCAGCGGGTCAAGGCTGCGGTGGCCGGGAGCGGCCACTGCACTCCAGTCTGGGTGACGGAGAGAGACTCCAACTCAAAAAAAAAATAAAAATAAATAAAATAAAAAATAAAAAGATCTGAGTGCCACTTAGGAAACAGGTTAGTAACCACATGACCCAGCAGTTCTATTCCTGGGTAAAGTGAAAACACATGTCCACACAAAAATCTGTACAGGAATGGTCACAGCAGCACCATTCACAATATCCAAAACGCAGAGACAATCCAAATGCTTATTGGCTTATAAAAAGATAGATAAAATGTGGTATTATCCATACAATGGAATATTATTTTGCCATAAAAGAATGAAGAACTGGCCGGGCTCGGTGGCTCAGCCTGTAATCCCAGTGCTTTGGGAGGCTGAGGTGAGTGGATTGCCTGAGCCCATGAGTTCGAGACCTGCCTGGGCAACTTGGCGAGACCTCATCTCTATAATAAATCAAAAATTAGCTAGGCGTGTAGCACGCGCCTGTAGTTCCAGCTACTTGGAAGGTTGAGGCAGAAGGATCGCTGGAGCCCAGCAGGTCAAGGCTGCCGGTCACTGCACTCCATTCTGGGTTAAATAGCGAGACTCAAACTAAAAAAAAAAAAAAAAAAGAAGAACTGATAGATGCTACTGAATGGATGAATTTTGAAAATACTAAGCTTAGTGAAAGAAGTCAGTCACAAAAGCCCACATATTATATGATTCCATTTACATGATACATCCATAATAGCAAATCTACCAACAAAAGTAAATTAATAGCTGCCTAGGATGGAGGAAGAGGAGAATGAGGAATGAGGATTTCTTTTTAGGGTAATGAAAATGTTCTTAAGAGTGACTGCAGTGACAGTTGTGCAACTCTTTTTTTTGTTTGTTTTGAGTTGGAGTCTCATTCTGTCACCCAGACTGGAGTACAGTGGCACGCTTCCGGCCACTGCAGCCTCAACCTGCTGGGCTTCAGCGATCCTTCCGCCTCAGCCTTCCAAGTAGCTGGAACTACAGGCGCGCGCGCCACCATGCCCGGCTAATTTTTTATTTATTGTAGAGAGGAGGCCTCGCCAAATTGCTCAGGCAGGTCTCGAACCTGTGGGCTCAGGCAATCCACTCACCTCAGCCTCCCAAAGCACTGGGATTACAGGCTGAGCTACTGAGCCTGGCTGGTTGTGCAACTCTTGACTATACAAACCACCAGTGTACACTTTAAATGAATAAATTGTATGGTATGTGAATTATATCTTGATAAAGCAGTTATTAAAATGTCTAGGTGAATTCTCCCAACAACTTTACTGAAATCTGAAATTAATATACTTGTTTTATAGATTAGAAATTTATAGCTGAGAGGATGTTATCTACTCATAGTTATAATCTAGTTGAGAGTCAGAATTCAAATCTGGGTATTTCTGTCTATATTGCTTACTACCTCCTGATACAATCCTATGCAAATGTACTGAAGATCTTCAAGAAATGTTACCCTTTTTTGAGAAAATATAAACTGGTAACTAAGAACTTCATGAGGGCAGACTCCTAAGAATAAATAATTCCCATACAGGTTGAGAATCCCAAATCTTAAAAAGCAAAATCCAATACTTCTGGTGCCAAGTATTTCATATGAGGGTTCCTCAACTTGTAATACTATTAAACATTTCAAACTTCAAATAAGAGGGAAAGCTGCCCACTTAAGAACCTAGCAAATGGTTTTCAATCTTAAATGGGTCTTACTTCAAGAGTGTCCTGGAGAATAATAAAAGTAATAGCTATCATCTATTTATAAAACTTTTACAACAGGTAAGACCTGGCACCGAGCATCTTATATGAATTATTATGTTTAATTATCATAACAAATCAGTGAGAGGTATCTTTTCCCATGCTACAAGCTAACGGGTGGCCGGTCCAGGAATCAAACCCAAATTTGTCAGATTCTGAGCCTGAGCTCTCAACCACCACTGGGAACATTTCTGGGCTATTAATTTTTGAAAGCCATAATGAAATTGATCATTCTTGGAAAGCAGATAATAAAAACTTGGCAAACGTCAAGGGAATGCTTTCCTCAAAAGCACACTAAGCCTTTGCCGTTTATGGGCAGCTTTCTTCACAATTCCAAGAAACAAATAATTTCTATGCCTTATAAATTGTATCACTCCAGCAAGATGCAAAATTATTTTATTTGAACAATAACGCACATGGATTTTCAACCCCAAATGTACCTTACTTTGAAATAATACCAGCTAATATTGGCAGAGAATTTTTATGACAGGAATGTTTCCAAGCACTTTATAATTTTTTAGCTTATTTAATCTTCATGACAATTGTCTAAGGCAGGTACTACTAATAATCTATATTTTACATATAAGGAAAGGGAGGCATCAAGAGGGTGAATGGCACAAAATCATAGGGCTAGAGAGTGGCCAGGATTAAAACCCAGGTCATCTGGCTCTACCTTCTAGTAGAAAAGAACGTGATATAGCTAATATATGAGTCACTGGTCTCCCAGCACTGTGCATTATCACACAGACTTCAGTCACATGTATTATCCCAAACTAATGACCAAGAAGATAGATACATGTATTGCCCATTTGCAAGATGGAATAACATGAGGCTCAGAGAGAAATGGTAAGTTGCCCAAATACACTCAATTAATACATATCAGAACCAAGATTTTTTTTTTTTTTTTTTTTTTTGGGGGGACCAAGAGATTTATTAAAGTGGCGGCTACAGAGCTAGAGGGGTGGGGAGAGAGGGAGAGAGGGAGGGAGGGAGGGGGTGAGAGAGAGAGAGAGAGAGAGAGAGAGAGAGCGCGAGAGTTATGGAGGGAGGGGCTGTATTTATAAGTGTAGCGAGGGCGGGAAGTGGTCGTGCGAGCATCCTATTGGGTAGAGCAGAAGTTAACTAGGGCGG
>CAUYQG010205121.1:0-22700 GCA_963574415.1 Tarsius wallacei | reverse complement strand
GGTGAGGCGGATGGATCGCCGGAGCCCAGCCGTGCGTGGCGGCGGGGGCCGGGCGGGGCCACTGCCAACCCGTGTGGGCGACATCTTTATAACCAAACTAAAAAAAAAAAAAAAAAAAAAAAAAAAAAAAGCCAAATTGCTGAAAGACAACTTGCTGCAAATACCTCTCAGAGTGATCGTTTTCCCCAGTGAACAGGTCACTAAAAGCTGTCGGACAGACACCTTAAAAGAGGTATCGAAAAGCTTCTGGCATTTCCCTGGCTCAGGCAGGGGCGGTCCACAAGAAGGGGAGGGCAATAAACTGCTCTTAAGAGAACACCGCCAAGTGCAGCAACCGGGAAGGATGGACATGGGAAATACACATGAAATTGACTTTCACCTGAGCCAGAAGGACAAATCCTGTGAAATGGCCCTGGAGAAGTGTCTGCAAGAAAGCCCTCAGGAATCCCTGTGATCTGGTGAACTGATCAGGCAAATGCATGTGCAGTGGATTAACTTTCAGAGAGGATCCTGGAGTTCCATGTTCAACCACCTTGCTACAAATGCTCATCTGCCCTTCCCTAGGCCAGAGACAAAAGTCATACTCTGCAAGGACCTACAGGGTCATCTTCTTCGTGTTTTTCTAACATTTTTGGCTGGGCATGGTGGCTCATGCCTGTAATTCCAGTGCTTTGGGAGGCTGAGGCAGGAGAATTACTTGAAGCTAAGAGTTTTAGACCAGAATGAGCAATGCAGCAAGACTCCATCTCTACAAAAAATGCAAAAAATTAGCTGAGCGTGGTGTCAGGCACTTGTAGTTCAAGCTACTCGGGAGACTGAGGCAGGAAGATTACTTGAGCCCGGGAGTTCAAGGCTGCAGTAAGCAGTGGTATTCACACCACTTCACTCCAGCCTTGGTTGACAGAGCAAGACCCTGTCTCAAACAAATTTTTTTCTCCTCTAGCAATGAACCTCTCTTCTCAAATTAAGTATTATATGGCACCCTGATGCTGTAGATAAAACAGATGAAGACGAGCTGCTGTTTGAAGTGAAGGTGAGGAGCTTAGAGCTCCTTTCACTGCCCCCAAAATATCTCTCCTGGGCCCTAGGCCCCTGAGGGTCTGAGTTTAAAAACCTCCAAGCTGATTCCCAAAGACTCAGCTTTGTTCAGCTAGAATGTCCATCTATTTGGGACACGAATCATGTCTGGTAAGACGATACAGTATTAGAGATGGGGATAGAGAAGAATAGCATAAAAAATGGGACAGATATGTCCATGTGATTTTTATTTTGTTATTCACTGCAAAGGTGCCCTCTTTCGAGGAGCCAGGGAAGCAAGTTTGGTGCCAATAGGGTGTTTCTCCTGCCTCAGGCCAAGAGGTCTGATCTGGAGAAGGCCTGGGTTTGCAGCATTATCCTGGGAGAAAGGGTCTTTTCTAGAATGCTGTTAGCTTTAAACTTCCCTTCTCTTTGAGTTCTCTAGATTATTAGAAAGCTCTCAAGTGGGAATCCAGAAATCTCCTTTTTAATCCTGGCAAGGCAGTGGACAAATCCCTTCTCCTCTCTAGTCCTCAGCCTCTGCATCTGAAAATGAGCATGTGGTAGGTTAACAATGCCCAGACCCTTGGATTTCACACACCAAGAAAGGGAAAGTCTTGAAACAGAAACTTACATAGGGTGGAAAAGCTTTTTATTTTGCCACATCAGGATGTTAAAAACAAAACCTTCCTACTATCTATCCTTTTATAACATAAAGATATGTTAGCACCATACAAGCTACAAAGGACCTTATCTATGAATTAAGGATAGTTCTTCTTAAGATGGAATTAATTTAACTTAAGGAAAACCTCATGTTGTCATTACATTTTTTCTGAGCGTGTTTGTTTTCTATGGCTGCTGTAACAGATTGCCACAAACATGGCGGTGTAAACCACACCCATGTATTGTCTCACAATTCCATGCCAGAAGTCTGAGCACAGTGTGGCTCCACTGGGTCCCCTGCTTAGAGCTTCACAGAGCCAAAATAAAGGTGTCGGCTGCGCTGGGCTGTTATCTGGAGACTCGGCTGGGGAAGATTTGCTTCCATGCTCATTCAGGTTATTGGCAGAATTCAGTTTCTTGCTATTATAGGATGGAGGTCCCTGTTTTCTTGACACATGGGCCTCCTCACACCAACAATGGCACATCGAATGCATTTCATGCTTTGAATCTCTGCATTCCCCTCTGCTATGAGGCAAAGAAAGATCTCTGCTTGTCAGGGCGTGTGTGACTACGTTAGGCCTACCTATCAAATAATTCGAGTTCAGCTGATTAGTAACCTTAATGACATCTTCAAAGTCCCTTTTGCCATGTAACATAACATATTTATGGGAATAACACCAAGACCTGAATGTCATGAAGGCCAAAACTCTGCCTGTTACACCCAATCTGGTGGAAATTGGGTCAGATAAACATTTGAGAACATTGTAAAATTCTCCAGCTCCAATACTGGTTGTCAACTATTCTCAGATTTTTGAGTTGACATATCCCAGAGTTGTGTATTTGTGAGAAGGCAGGACATTATAACTAACACAGAATCTTGTATGGAGTAAGTATTCAGAAAATGTTTGCCAAGCAAACAAGTATTAATAAGTTCATTGCTGCTGATATTATTTTAATGCAACTTTCATTATAAATCTTGTGGTACTGTATTATCATTGTCATTAGCTACAGATTAGAAAGCCAGCCAAAATCATTACAGAAATGTATTAAAGCTAGAAATGATTTAGTAAATCATGGTAGAAACAATTAAAACATGAACCGTTCTATTATATCTGCTTGTGCTCTGCTGAGGATGAGAAGTGTTGCTTTCAATCAAGGAACAGGGATAATTAATAGAGGGCCCCAGAAGCTATAAGAACTTAATCTTTCTTTCCCTCCCTCCCTCTCTCCCTCTCTTCTTTCCTTCTTTCTCTTCCTCTCTTCCTTTCTTGGAAAAATAAATTAGTCAGTTTTAAAATCAAATTAAAGTTTAAAAATTGAATTATTTCCTGAATACCTATGATCTACAATCCAAACTTCCCGCCTGGTGTTCAGACCCCTAAACCCTTGGCCAGGCCACCTTGTTCTCTTCATTCGCTGTTGAAGGGCGCTGGGCTGTTCCCGTTCCTGTCTCACCTTCCCACCTCCTTGCCTGTATTCGTGCTGCTCCTCCGCCTACGGCTTCCATCTCAAGTGCGTCCTCTCTTCCAGAGCCCTCTCTGGCTCTCCCTGCGGTGCCCCACAGCCTGGAACTGCCTCTGTCCTGCAGCACTGAGCACCGCCCACCGCGCAATGTGGCTACCATGCCCTGTCTCACTGCCTCCACTGGACAAGGAGTTCTCTGAGGCTGGGGAACTGCGTTGGGCTCGTTTCTCTGTCCCTGGCAGCACCCGCTATGGGTTGCAGTCCAGACAAGTTTCTCAAGTAGACAAAGAGCAGACAAGAGATGCTAACCCACTCTAATTCCATATTATGGTCATGAAAGGGGAAAGGTGGAGGATGAACAGAAAGAGGAAGGCAGAGAATGGAGAGAAAGAGAAAAGAAAGGAAAGAGACATGGGAGTAGAAAGAGAAGGAGGAAAGCAGATGAAGGGAGAGCGGCAGAGGGTTTGCCAGGCCTCCAATAGATACTGGACCCTTGCTGAGGCCTTTGTCCAAGCTCTGAGGAAGCAGCCGTGAAAACAGTGGCAAAATCCTTGCCCTCGTAGGGCTTCCATTCCAGTTGAAGAAGTCAGTTCGCATATAGGCAAACGAAAATTAGATAAGATGATTTCACATAATTTTAGGAACTATTTAGGTTATTACATAGGGTGGCATGTCAGAGAGCAACTGTGGGTGGATAGTACTTTGGGTGGGAAGATCTGAATGATGAGAAGGAGAAAGTCATGCTGAGAACCAAAGGAACTGTGTTTCTAGCAAAGAAAACAGGTGCAAAGGCCCAGAGGCAGGAAGGAAATTGCTTTTGATTTCAGAAAAGGAGGAGGCTGTACTTAGTGAGCAAGGGGGAGAGTCAGGGGAACTCAGGCCAGAGTGGTAGGCAGGGCTGTATTGTTTGGCTTTCATTACGATGAGGAGTGTTAAGAAAAATATCCCAAACATGTAAATAATGCAGAAGCGTGATTATGTGACCATTTACCCTAATACTTAAAACATTTTCTTTTCTTTTTTTGAGTTGGAGTTTCGCTCCATCACCCAGGTTGAGTGCAGTGGCACACTCACGGCCACCCCAGCGTCGACCTGCTGGGCTCCCATGATCCTTCCGCCTTGGCCTTCCAAGTAGCTGGAACTACAGGCACATGCTACCATGCCCAGTTAATTTTTGATTTATTGTATAAACGAGGCCTCACCAACTTGCCTAGGCTGGTCTTGAACCCGCGGGCTCAGGCAATCTACTCGCCCCAGCCTCCCAATGTGCCGGGGTTATAGGCTGAGCCACCGAGCCCCACCAACTTAAAACATTTTCTAACAGCCCTGCCTCATGCTCATCTGATTGGGGGAGTAGAACATTGATCAATTGATAAAGGCCCAGACATTTTACAATTCTCTGAAACGGATACGATTTGCTGACTTTCAGTGATTTTCTTTTCTGTCCCCAAAGGCTTTGGTTTTATTGCCCCATAGAACATTAAGTGGTTTTGTACCTAATTTAGCAATCTTATCTTATTCCTTGTTTTCTTTTACTGTAAAAATCCCTGTTTCGCAAATTCTCTCTTGAATCCACTTTGTCATCCTGCAGATCCCCTGTTTAATGAGTTAAATAAAACCTTGACATGTGCTCACTATTGATTTTCATAAGAATTACGTTTTTAACTTTTTGAGAATTATATTCTGATAGGAATTTGGGTGTTAAGTGCACGGAAAGCAAGAGAGTGAAAAGAATTAATTTGTGTTTGACAAAGGAACCTCTGACTGCTAGATGGCAGAGGGGCTTACCCAGACTCCAGGAGCAGCAAGATCATAGGAGGCAGAGCCTATGTCTAGTGGCAAGATGGCCACATGGCTTGAATGAGGGAGGTAGGGAAGGAGGGGAGTGGAGTGAGCCATACCTGACTCCTGATCACTGTCATGGCCTTTTGTCCTCTTTCCGTTTCTTTGTTGGAGTGCCATGATCTGTTTCATCGGCCAATTTTCTTCTCTAATCCGGGAGCTCCTTGGCAGGGACTGTATCCAACTTTTATGTTTCTCAGCATCCAGCCCTGGCCTGAACACAGAGTAGTGCTTGGCAAGTGTTTGCTGAATGAATTCTTCCCTTCAAATTCATCATCATTATCATCATCTTCTTCTTCTTTTTATACTATTGGGTTAAAATAATCTAAAATTTACCATTTCAAGCAATTTTTATGTGTATAGTTCAGTGGCATTAAGTACGTTCACTTTGCCGCGCTACCATCACCACCACCCATCTCCAATGTATTTCTATCATTCCAAACGGAAACTCTGAACCCATTAAACAATACCCTCCCGTCCCCCCCGTCTCCTGAGCCCCTGGCAACCACCATTCCCCGTTCTGTTTTTATTAATCTGACTCTCTAGATACCTCATGTGAGTGGACTCACACACTATTTGTCCTTTTGTGTCTGTCTTATTTCACTTGGCGTAATGTCTTCAAGGTGCAACCACGTTGTAGCATGTGTCAAGAATTTCATTTCTTTTTGTGTCTGAATAATATTCCATTGTATGTGTGCACCACAGTTTGCCCTGTTGATGAACATTTGTGTTGCTTCTGCCTTTTGGCTATTGTGAATGACACTGCCATGAAGATGGGTGTCCAGATGTGTCTTCGAGTCTCTGCCTTCAGTTCTGTTGGGTATACATGTGGAAGTGGAGCTGCTGGATCATGTGATCATTTATGTTTGACTTATTGAGGGCCACCACACCATGTATTCCAGCGGCTGCACCAGGCTGAATTCCCACTAAGAGCTCACAATGGTTCCACTTGCTCTACAGCTGTTCACACTTGTTATTTTCTGCTTTTTTTTTTTAATGATAGCCGTTTTAATGCATATGAAATTATCTTCTTTCAACATATTTAAGTAGCCGTGGAAAAGGGAGATCCAAGGGTGAGGCATTTTGGGGGCCTTTCCTCAGTGTGCCCTGAAGAGAGATACCTGGGGGGCCAGAGAGAGGTTCCAGGTTTGGAGGCTGCTTAGGGGGAGGAGAGCCAGGAGAGGGGTGCCAAGACCACACTCACCGAGCTCACAGCGTGGGCTTGAGGCTGGCTCAAAGAGAGGCCCCACCAGGGGAGAGCTGAGGTTTCCCAGAAGGTTTCCCTGAGGAAAGATTTGTTTGTGTGAATCCACTGTTGGGCTCTTGCCCCTGGGGAAAGCTGTTTCTAATTCAGGCCTTTCTCTCTGTGTGTTGCTTCCCAGTGTGATAATGCGAAGGGGTTGAAAGCCTTCTACGATGCAATAAAATATGGGCCAAACCACTTGATGGTGTTTGGAGGCGTCTGTCCGTCAGTCACGTCCATCATCGCAGAGTCCCTCCAAGGCTGGAATCTGGTGCAGGTAAGATCCAAGCCACCTTCTGCTGGAGGGGCCGTCTTTGGTTGGCTGTCAGTCTTTTGTAGGAACGGTTCCTTGGCAATGTGGTCCCTGAGTTGCCTGGGTCAGGCCTCCCAGGCTCTCTCCCGGTTGACTGCACGGCCTCTCACTGCGCCCGCCTCCTGGCTGACCTGTCATGGCTCCACAGTGGGTCTCTAAAGAGCAACCCTGATGCCACCGCTATGTATTTGAAATAGTGGGCACCACTGACTCCCTAGTCCAATTCTTAGGACCATCAGTGTCAGCCGACCTGCCTGTTCAGTATTATCTCCTGCTGCTGCCTCTTGTTCCACATCACAGCTCTGCCAGACAGCCCACCTTTCCACCTATGTGCCCTGGACCTCTGGGTCTCAGAGCCCTGTGCTTGCTGTTCCCTTAACCAGATGACCCTGTATCCACTCTCTGCCAAAACTCCCTCCCACACTGACATTCTTTGTCCTCTAAGACTGCCTTTCTTCTCCATTAAGCCTTTCCCGGGCTCCTAGCCAGTTATTCACCCTTTACACTGGCTGATTTTATACACTATTGAATGTTCCACCAATGTGTATATAGTCTGTTGTAGGTAGGACTTGCCAGTATTAGCTATTATTTGGGATGGAGGAGAAGAGTACAGAAAGATACGACCACCAGGTGAGTGGTGGTCCATGCACATGTTTACTTTTTTGCTCATCTACCCACCCACCCATCCACTCACCCATCCACCCATCCACCCATTCACTCATCTACTCATCCACTCATCCATCCATCCACCCACCCATTCCTGTATCCATCCAAAGAATATTATGGGCAGCTTACTCTATGTCTGGATTTGGTAGGCACTGAGGATATAGTACTGAACAGGACAGACATGGTTTCCACCATTCTGGAGTTTACATTCTAGGAGGAAGGCAGGCAAAAAACACATAAATAATTAAGTAATAACACTAAACTTGTTAACGTAGGTACAACTGAGCATTCATACACATTATTTCATTTTATCCTTATAACTGCTCTATGCCGTAGGCACTATTATCACCCTCATGTTATAGATAAGGAAACAGAGGCACAGAGAAGCTAATAACTTGCCCAAGATTGCTCACAGCCAATAATTAGTAGGGCCAGGACTCTAACTCAAGCAGTCTGACCCTTAAGATAAGACATTGATAAGGAAGTGGGGCTGTGACTATAAGAAACAGGGAGATGGGATCATAGTGACTGCCTGGGGCCTCTAGGAGGAGGTGACATTCCTGCTGAGACCTGAATGGTGAGAAGGAACAAATGCAGGAAGGCAGCTTGTGATGGGATGAACCAGGCCTGTTCAGAAACGAGGGCAGTGGGCCTGGAGTGAGGCGGGCAGGAGTTAGGGTGGAGGGAATGAGGGTGACAGGGTGGGCAGAGCCTGACCACACTGGGGGTCTGTTTCACTGCACTGGCCTTGACTGAGGAGCTCCTCTGAGTCCCGCCCTGCATGCATGGGGGTGCTCAAGCCCAAGAAGCATGGTGGCGCAAGCCATGGTGGAGGTGTGATGGGGGAAGGGTAGGGCTCAGGGGAGGGCCCGCACTCAGCCCCCCCATCAAGGAAGGTTTCCTGGGCAGGTGCTGTGGAGCTGGCTGCTGAAGAGGGGAGGGCGTTGGACAGCCGGACTCGTGGCAGTAGCGCCGCCACAGAGGAAGGTGGGCCTGCCGCAGCAGGAGGTGGGAAAGTGTGGGCTTGGAGAGCGCTGAGTCACGTCTGGTGGCCAGAGCAGGCCACAGGGATTGTGGGCGGGTGCAAAGGGAGAGGAGGCCAGAAAAGCAGCTCTGCATGCTGCACTGTAGACCACCATGCACCTGGGAGCCAGCACAGCTCCCTGTGCTGGGAGAGCCCTACCTCAGCTCTCGAGGGACCCCAAACAGCTGTGAGACCTTGGGCAAGTCACTGAGTTTCTCTGGGCTTGAGCTTCCTGTCCTGAATACCTCCCTGATCCTCAGAGCCAGGCGCTGCCATTCTGAGCCTCAGTTTCCTCGTCTGCATAATCAAGATAGTATTAATAATCAGAACTACTTTTATAGGGTTGTTGTGTGGATTAAAAGATGGAAAATGGTTACGACTGTGCCTGGCTTATAGTAAGCACTAATTGAATGTTCTTTGTTTTTAGCCCTGCCCCGTCTCCTCCCACTCCCCAAGCTGAATACCCTGATTCCTTGGCATTCCTGATCTTGCCTGCATTTCTTACACTATCCCTGCCACCTGAAACATCCCATTCTTGCTATATTCACTGTATCAAGTGCTACTCATTCTTTGAATCACAGCTTAAATATTGCCTTCTTCAGAAAACCTTTCCTGATTGCTACTAGGGGGCTGCTAAAGTAAGACCCCCTAGAAAGTCTTTTTGTCACCTTCCCCTGTTTATTTCTAGCAGAGCGTGTACACAGACCAGTTCCCCGTTCCGCTCTGCCTGTCCCTCTCTTAGGGTTTTGCAGATATAGGGGCATGTATATAAATGCTTGTTTCTCCAGATGGGCTACGTGTTCCTTGAGGACAGAACCCTGGCCTGTGTTACCTCTGTTTTTGCCTGGGCCTAACATTTCATAGACTTTATTTGATGGGTGCTCAATGATCAGATGGGGGTGGGACGAGACAGAAAGGGATAGAGGATGGAAGGATCTGCCAGTGGATGCTTGCTCCACACATGAGAAGCCAGGCTCCTGTAAATCCCTGGCCCAGAGAGGAATCCCTGGAGTTCCTGATCCTCAGCCTCACTTGGCATTGCCTACCCCTCCGAATTCCCTGAGGAGCTGCAGGAACAAGCACAGCTTTGGAGACTCCTGGCTTGCCAGCCAGAGCTACCTGGCCTCAGCATGAGCCAGACAGACCTTCCTCCTAGTGGAGTTCACGTGACAGGGCGCTGGGTTATGAAATGGGGATTGTATTCATTATCTCTTACTGGATTACAAATCATCCCAAAACTTAGTAGCTTAGCACAGCAATATCATTTATTGTTTCATTATTGCTGCGGGTCAGGAATTCAGATCCACACAATGGCTTGTGTCCGCACCATGGCGTTGGGGGCTCATCTGGAAGATTTGAAGTTGGGGGCCTGGCTCAATCTGAAGGCTTGATGGGGGATGAAGAATCTGCTGCCAACATGGCTTCTCTCCCTTTGGGTGTCTCCATGGGGCTGCTCGAGTGTCCTCATGACATGGCAGCTGGCCTTCCTCAAAGTGAGTTGTCCAAATGACCAAGGCAGAGGTAACAAAGTCTTTTAGGACCCAGCTCCAGAAGTCGCATGCCATGACTTCTGCTGTATTCTATTGATCACACAAATTAGCTCTTATTTAGTGTGAGAGAGGAATGCCAAGGTATAGCAGAAGGTAAGATCCGTGGAGCCCTCTTGGAGGCTGGCTGCCACACTGACTAACGTCTGGGAGGAAGGCCAGAACTCAAGTTGCCTACCCAGGGGGATTTGGCACTGAGGTCCTTCCCTGTTTTGTAAACTCTTGCTCATTCTTCAAAACTCTGGATAGGTACCACTTCCTCTGGGATGCCTTCCTGATTTCCTTTCTTCACCTCCTTTCCTTCTATGCCTCCCATCCTCCACCTCTAAAGTGAATTAATTGTTCCTTCCTCCTCTACGCAATGCATTCTCAACAGGAGGAGATAGCTCCCCGAAAGGAGTACGAAAGTCGTTCTTGCATAGGAGGCAAAAAAATCTTGCTTTTTTAATATATAAAGTATGGAAACACATACAATACATAAACATTTATTTGTAAGTCTGTGGTATAGCAATTTCATAAGGGAGCATGCGGAGTTAAAAAAATATCCAGAAAGTCTTCTTGGGAGATTAATAGTGAAAAGAAGGTTGAGAAGAAGCACCTTCTAGGTTACATCTATATTACGAACAGTATTCCATCACTAAATTACATATCAATGAACTGGTAAAGATGGTAAATTTCATATGTATATTTTTCCTCAATCCAAACGAAATTTTTGAAAATGACATGTGAAAAATAATTTGTTCTAGATCCTGACCTTCCATACCACACTGTGACTGTCTTGAGGACAGATCTCCCCCTTCCCCCGCCCTCCCTGTGTTCATCTCCTGGTTCCCAGAGCCTAGAGCAGGGCCTGGCTCACAGGAGGTGCCGTGCACTGAACTGCACTAAGTGCAGAGGGCAGGCTGGGGAGCCCGGAGTGCTTGTTGCATGGCAGAGTCTCTTGCATGTGGACCTGACCCTGGGGAGGTGGAGGGCCAGGCAGTCTTCAGATTCTCCACAGGATCACTCTGCATTTTCCCAGGCTCCTTGGGGGAGGGTGCTTGTGCTCAGTCAACTCCCGCCCTAGCATCTGCTTTAGGCACTGGTGCCAGATCAAGGGCTGGATGTAGATGGGGGTCTCTGGGGGGCTGGGAACTGGACGGTACTCAACAGTTTGAAGTGCTCTGAGGACTGGGGGCAGCATGGCGGATGAGCTCGGGAGAGTGGATTTCTCCAAGCCTTGTTCAGCCGGACAAGAAGGATGGAAGAACAGGACCTGGATCCTGATGGGGGAGCAGCCTGGGAGCCTGGATTTCTGCCTCCTCCCACCCTCAGGGAACATAGCCCTGTTTGTTGTGAGCCAGACTCTGTGGACCTTCCAAGCCACCTCCACCCCCACCTCAGGGAGGCTGAGCTTGCTTCCAGAAGTGGTGGAGGGTGGGTGGGTGGGTCTGCAGGCACTGGAGGGAGTTGATGAATCCCTTGACTTATTCAAAACTGGGCTTCGAAACAGAGCATCGCCAATGCGGAAATGCATGCAATTTGTATAATTGAAAAGGAGCTCTGACTGCCTTTTGGGGGAGCAACGCCCGCCGGACAGAGACAGCCAGGAATGCGTAATCAATTGTTTCTCTTTCCGTGTCACAAATAAGGGATTCACACGCCAGAGGGGCGAAAATTCACCCTGAATGCTGAAATCAGTTATATTTTACGCTTGCCTTTTGCTGGGCTCCTTGATTTATGGTTGTTGCGTGGAGAGGCTAATATTGGTTTAGTCGTGATGTGAGTCATTTTGCCACTGGGAACCTCAGTTCTTCCCTCTGGATGCAAGGATCATCCTAGAGACCAAGGTCTGATGTGCAGGTGAGGGTGGTCCCGTCCCTGTCTGACTTGGTCAGAGCCTGAGGGGGCAGGGATCAGATCTAGGCCTCACACTGGGAGGAACCAACTAGGGCATGACCCAGAAAAGCATTAGGGAAGGGTCAGGGTCTGGACACTGGAAAACTGAACATATTCAGCCTGGAGAACACACAGTGTACTGGGAAGGAAGGAGGAGTCTGGGCCTCCTGAGGTGCATGGCTGTCTTCTGAGAGAATTTGCTGGTCCTCTGATGCAGGTGGGAAGACGTAGAAGCCACAGCTGAAGTTAGATAGGAGCAGGGTTTACACCCCTGCAAGCAAGCCCTGACACTGGAGGCTTCCAGCAAGATGCAGGCGGCATGGCTACAAAGTTATGGGTTCCCTGTGGCCCAAGGTTCCCTGAGTGGTTTAGACTCAGCCAGTCCTGCTGTTGGGGAGATTTAATCCATAGAGTGGGCATAGACCAGGTCATTGGCTCTCAGACTATACTGAAAGGGTCATTTATGGGAGCTTATTTGTGGTGACAATGCCAATTTCAGGGCTCTACTCTGAGCAGGTCTAGGTGAGGAGATTCATTAGAATCCTCAAGGACTACACACCCCACGTGTCATAACTGCTGCCACTTCAGTATCAGCAGCTCAGCTGATTGAGATGCACCTGGCCCCTGGAGACTTGCCAGGCCAGGTGCTCCTTAAGGCCCAGACACCTGGACTCTTTAATAAATGCTACTGGGCCAGGCACGGTGGCTCACATCTGTAATCCCAGCACTTCAGGAGGCCGAGGTGAGAGGATTGCTTGCGTCTAGGAGTTCGAGACTAGCCTGGGCAACATAGCGAGACCTCGTCTTTACAAAAAATTAGCCAGGTATAGTGGCACATACCTGTAGTCCCAGCTACTTGGGAGGCTGAGGCAGAAGGATTACCTGAGCCCAGGAAGTCGAGGCTGTGGTGATCTGTGAGCGTGCCACTGTGCTCCAGCTGGGGTGGCAAAGTGAGACTCCAACTCAAAAAAAAAAAGAAAAAGAAAAAAAGAAATGCTCCCGGTCCACAGCACTTCAGTTTATGCCGGCCATGTGGGGAAAAGGACATGGGGCAGGTCACAGGAGGATGCCAGTATGAAGGCCACAGTCTATGTGGCAAAGGGGTGCTTCTTCCCCTCGCCATCCCAGCTCATGCTGCTTCTTGCTGCCGGCCCAGCACAGGCCATTCCCTCTGCCTCCATAGTTTCTCCACCTGGCAGGACTGTGCTCATCCTTCCTGGTGCAACTTGGGTGCTCCTTCCTCCGCGAAGCCCCAGTTTGCCTCCCCGGTGCTCCCTGGCCTGCATGCCTCTCCCACGGTGCTTACTTCTCTGTGACTGCCCCACCCAACCCTGGAGCTGCCTGAGGTCAGAGCTGGGTCTCATCCACTGCTGACCACAGGCATGGTGCAGGCCTGGCATGGATGCCCAGCCGTGCTCTTGGAGCGTTTGCTGAAGGAGAGCCAGATGCCTGCTTTCTAGGCCTTGGGCTCGTCCCCTAAGGCCTGAGGGCAGATCTTTAGAGCCTGGCAGACCTGAAAGCACCCAAGGGCTCTGAAGCAGCCCTTTCTTAGAGGGATGTGTCATGCCTTCTTTTGCTGAACTCCCTGTTTTCTACCTAATATGCTTCCTTTGCAGTTTTTCCAGACCCCCTCAGAATCCTGTCCTTGGAGATCTGCAGGTGGCTTGCTTCTGCACTTTTGGGGCAATCCTGCAGACCTCCCGCCAGCCTGATCTGTCCTTCTGAAAGCACAGGGCCGGGGGAGAAGCAGGAGAATTTGGAGCTGGGTAAGGAAGACGGAGACAGCCCAGGCAAAGTCTGAGAGATGCCGGTGAGAGGGAGCTTGACACCCTTAGAGACCAGGACCAAACTCCTTCCTTCTCGGGAGTGAGATGATAGCTGCCTCAGCTTGCAGACAGGAATAGTCCAGCTGATGAAAATAAAGTCAGATTCCTGAAGGGATAAAGGGCTGCTTGTAGGAAAATGCAAACACTATTTCCTCAAGAAAGGCGTCCCGCAGAGCCTGTCCTTTAAAAGGCAGCTGCCGCAGATTATTAAATTGTAGATGCATTTCTCCTGGCGCCATCCCCAGCGCCCCCCCACCCCTCCCGGCTGCCCACCCTGCCTGCTGGCCCGCCTAGGCACTCCCCCAAGGACCTTCCTGGGAAGGAACATCTCTGCTTGTCTCCTTGGAGAAGCTCCTGCAAAGGAGGAGAGGCAAGGAGGACATTCAGGCAGGAGTCTGTGGCCTCCGTGTTTGTAGACGTGTTGGCAGTAGAGTCCCAGCACATTCAGGACTTGATTTTTGAAAACCTCTAAATCATGCTTGGTTTTGACATTTAAAAAAACAAATCAGTAACCCTCCCTCCACCCCACCCCCAATCAGGCCCTTTGCTATTTACTGAATTCCTGCATCGCTCTAGATGGTCGGTCGATGCCCTTTGTTTCATAGGAACAGAAGTTTTGTGACCTGACTTGATTTTCTCAAGCGATTATTTTATTAAACTGTAGGTTGCCTGAGCAATCAAAAGATTGCTTGTTACTTGCTGTGGGTTGTAGGAAGGAGCTTCACAGAATGGCAGAGCTGCTAGAGTCTTAGCAGTCTTTGGGGCCAGTCTCCCCATTTTACAGACTGGGAAACAAAGGCCCAGAGGGGCTCACTCTCCATCCAGTGCTTTGCAACATGTGCTATGGTCTTATTTTATCTCTTTCAGCCTTACTTTCCTGTTATGTAGAATGGGAAGGGCAAACCTGCCTTCTATGTGTGGTGCAGATGTTGTGAGAGTCAGTGAAGGCTTTTCTTTGTTCTTCAAGTGAAAACACTTTTGAAAACTATAATACGTTATGATGACTGGGCCTCCTCCATTAGGAGCAGCCCTCTGATTATGGCTGTTGGAGTTTAATGCTTTGCATGGACAACAAGGGTTTTTGTGCCCTAGCACTGCAGACCCTGAAACTAAGAAGAGGTCAGAGGTAGAATGGGGATTCTTCAGCAAAATGCTCAAAGTACGTCTGCTTCTCAGCCTGCAACAGTCAAACCCACCAGGCCAGAATCCCGCCACCACCTGACTCATGTGGCTGCCACACCCTGCCACGGAGTGTGTGAGGGAGTCACAGCCTGAACTGGAAACCATTTAGGAGTGGCAGTGTGATTAGACACAGCTGGAAACTTTGCTGCCACTGCTGCTCTCTAAGAAAGAGAATAGAAGCCAATAACCCAGGGCGGGTTGGAGCCATTTCTTGGCACTGGTCTCCAGAGGGGCCATTTAGCACATTAATAATCTATGAGATGCTTCCACCTTCTGGATTCATTAAAAAAAAAAAAGAAAGAAAGAAAGGGAGGAGGAGAAGAAGCGATATTAAGGGCATGCACTATGGGCCAAGGAGAGGAGGCAGGAGAGACCCCGAGCACCTGGGGACCCTGATTGGTCCTTCCTGGCCGCGTCATTGGATGCCGGGTGCAGTAAAGCCCAGTGTTAAGAGCGGCAGAAGGTTGTGCACAAGGTGAGGGAAAGGTTGGTAGCCTTTTGTCTGTCCAACCGGTAGGAGTCCTCAGAAGAGTTTTCAGGACAAAGGAGTCTGGGAGTTGGCTTGAGGCAGGACCAGTGGTGGCCATGGCCACAGAGGTGCTTGTTGAAGCCATTCCTGAGACACAGGGCCATGGGGCAGCTCATGGCCACACATAAGGCCAGAGGGATGGAGAGGGGAGCATGTGGAACAAGACAGTGCTGGCTTCCACCTGCCCCTCCTCCACCTCGTTTGCCCCAAATCTTTGGCCCCAGCCATCCAGATTCCTCCAGGTTGTTCAGCTGCTCTGTGCTCTTTGAAGCCTCCAGCCTTCCCCTGAGTGGGCCCCATGCCTGCAGACCTGCCCTCTCCTTTTCACCTTGAAAACCAAGTCCAGCCTGTAAGAACTGGCCTCAAATATGATTTCTTCTATGGAAACTTCCCTGACTTCCCTCAAGTTAATTGGCGAGTGAGCCGCTGGCACCTCTGAGCTTCCGGGCATATGTGCTGCCTCTCCTCTTACAGGACTGTCTCTACACCAGACTGTCATCATTACCTCCATTTCTGCTTCCTCCATAAGATGTGGCACCTTAAAGACAGTGGCCATGTCTGATTAGTCTCATTATAACTAGTCCCACCTACAGAGACCCAGTAATATGTGTGAAGGATGGGGGAGCAAATTTGCTCCAAAGTTTTGAATTGGCTGGGGGCTTCACTGCCCTTTGTGACCCAAACCCCCACTCCTTCATGAAGGGATGGAGATATGGTTTGCATGGATCCTAGCAGTACCCACTGGTCCTCAGGGAAAGAGGGGTTCTGTTCTCATTCACTCATCCATTCATTCATTCACTGACTCGTGTTCATATTCATTTATTCATTCTCTCACTCAACAAGTACAGCACCTGTTGTATACTCTCCCAGGCTCTCCCAGACCAGTGCAAATCCACCTCCCAACATTGTCACTCTGAGAGAGAGTGAGAGACATGTGACACACAGGAAGTTTGGTGCAGTAGCCAGAAGACAGGACTGGAATTCAGATGCTCCGGGGTCATTTTCCCTCTGATGTGTCTCACTGACAGTGAACTTGGGCAAATCAGCAATCCCTTTAGAGCCTCACTGAACTCATCTGTGTGGCGGAGCTAATCCTGCCTGCCCTTCTTCTGGGGCTATGCAGAGCCCTATCAGGTGGGACAGGGATGGTGGAGCAGGGGAAAGCACTTTGCAGGCTGTACACCCTCTTCGGATGTCAGGTGGTGGTGTTACCGCTACTGATGCTTTTGCGATCTGAGACGCCAGCCAGGCTCTGAAGATTTATAGGTCTCTGTGTTTCTCCAGATCCAAAGTTGTGTGGATGAAATTAACTATCACAGACCATGAAGGTGATTCAGAACAGTGAAATTAAAACAGAGAACCTGTAGGAGAGGTGACATAAGCCCCAGGCAGCTGTTAGAGGGCGCACATGCTCCTTTTCTGGTTGTGTTTTCACAGGTGCAGAGGCAGGTTAAAGAAGGGCCGGACACTGGGGAGGGCAGGGCGGTTCCCAATCTATTTCTGCTGAGGTCCCACCCCGTGTATTTCCTGCCCATCTGGTGAGAGATTCAATTCAAGGTTCTGACCTCCATTTTTAATTCAAGACCATGGTCTCCAAAGTAATATCAGTTCCCAGTGTGTAACTCCAATGGCCTCATTGTTTATGCGTCTTTCACCGCCAGTCGCTTCAGCCCCTTTCTGGGAATATGCGGGGTGTAAATAATTCATTCTAAATAAATAAATCACTCGCACTACTTACGGGACAGCTGATGCGGCTAGTTATTGGAACAACTACAGATTACATGGAGTTGAGTCTGGAATTTGCAGGTTGAGTCTGGAAGGAACTGGAGACGGAGTTAGAAAACTAACTCCCTCCAGGGGACAAACATGTAAAATGCGGGTAATAGCAACCTAAGGGGGCGTGGTGAGGGGTAGAAATAATAAATGTGGGACACAGTGCCCGGCAGCCAGCAGGCACTCAGTATTATTCTTAAGACATGATTCCCATGATTCATAAGTGAAGGTTACTATCATCTTGAGGAAATCGAGTGAAAATGGACTTCCCTCACAGCGGTGGTTCTCAAACTCAGGTGGGGCTCAGGATCCCCTGGGAACTTTGTAAAATACAAAGGCTCACCAGGCGTAGAGTGACCTACTATCCCAGCTTGCCTGGGACTGAAAGTGCCCCAGGAAGTAGGACTGTCAGTATTAAAACCAGGGAAGGCCCAGGTCAACTGGGACAAGTTGGCCACCGCCACCAGTTCTGGTTCCACTTCTAGGAGCCTGGTCCTCTGTGCTGTGTTTTAGCACCCGAGGTGTCTCTGATGCACAGTGGTGAGTGGGAACCACTGCCTTAGGGTGATGAGCCCCCTCAGGGGCAGATGGGTGGCTCATGGTGGGGGTGTTATTCAAAAACACAGGCACCCGATGAGGGGGTAGGACCAGGCAGAGTTTCCCTCACGTGTCTGATGGTAGGAATCATCAGGTTAGACCGAGTGGGGGAAGCTGACTAGTTCAACATCAGACTTTAGGGTCCACTGATCAGCATCTCCAGGGGAAAAACTTAAAAAGCTGGGTTTTGTTGTTGTTGTTGTTTTAATTATAAAGATGTGGGGTACAATTCAGGGTTAGGTATACAAATGTTGATTACTCAGGTACCCTTGTTGATGAGGTATGTCCCTCCCTCCCCAGCAGTTTCCCTCAACTGCCAATCCCACCCCCCTCTCCTGACAGTTTCCCACTACTGCCAATCCCTTTCTTATAGTATTATAATTGTTCAAGGTCTGCTTATGAGTGAGAACACATGGTACTCTGTTTTTTGTTTCTGTTCGCCAAGTATGATTGACTCCAAATCCATCCAAGTTGCTGCGAAGTCCATATGTTTGTCTTTCTTTATGGCTGCCTACTATTCCATTGTGCATATGTACCACATTTTTTTTAATCCAGTCCAGCTTCGATGGGCAACATGGTGGGTTCCATGTTTTTTGCTACTGTGAATAGAGCTGCAACAAACATACGTATGCAGGTATCTTTTTTGTAGGATGATTTGAGTTCCTCTGGATATATTCCCAATAGGGGAATTGCTGGGTCATATGGAAGGTCAATTTCTAGTTGAAAGCTGTTTTTTAACAAGGGTCCTGGAAAGTTCTTATCATCAAGGACGCTTGGTAAACACTGATCTAGAGACCCTCCGAAGTTGTGTGGTACATGACACAGCAGTAACAGTAGCACCTGAGATCATGTTAGAAATGTGGACTCCCAGGCTCTGCCCAGACCTACTGGCCCTGGAGCTGAATTTTAACAAGACCCTAGGTGGTTCTTGCTGCTGTAAGGTGCTTCTTCCCCAGAATTAACTGGGATGCCAGGTGTGTCAGTTGACAAGAGGAAGGGTTTTGAGAGAGATGTTCAGACTCTGAGTTGGCTAAAGGGAATCACCTGTTGATTCAGCCTCAAGGATCCACTTCTGGAATGCCAGAGTGAATGTGTAGGTGCAGTCTGTGTTTTCACTGACTCTGCAGTCAGCATGATGGACCACAGGACTCTTGTCAAACTGGTGTAGAGCGTGACCTGACATTCTGAGTCTGTCAGCCAGCAAGACCACGCCCACACTGCAGGGACACACAGAGGGGATCAAATATGGCCCCAAATAAGGAGCAACGGATAGGGCACGGGGCTTAGCCTGCGGAGACTCAGTTTCCTGTCCTGGCCGGGCTGGCTGAGTGATCACACACACAGCCCTCGCCCTCGCTGGACCTGAGCGTCCTCATCTGGAGCTGCTCTGTTTCCCTCCCAGAAAGACTCTTGTGAGGCAGGGCCCAGGAAGGTGCCCAATGAGCCGCTGGACAGGTGCCAAGGGATAAAAGCTCAGGGTGCATGTATGGCAGGTCACTGGCGGCCCCGCCCTGGGTTCTGTTTGGTGAGGTGGTGATGTGCTCACTGGTACTGATGGGGAAATGGAGGCCAAAGAGGTCAACATAACAGTAAGACCAGGTGCACTTCTTGGGCATGGGGCAGATAGGCTGGGGCTCACGTCCAGAGTCTGGCGCCTGTTAGCTGGTAAGCTGGGGCAGGGCACTTAGCCTCTCCCAGCCCCAGTTCCTCATCTGTGACTTGGCAGTGGCATCATAGGGACCCCGAGGTACTGGTGCGTTACACTCCTTCTCCCTCCTGAGGGCTTCCACTCGAGAACGTGGGCACATCGGTGTTCTCCTGATCTTCTTCCCTAGTACAGGCAGAGAGCCTTGGGGTCTGGGTCAGTTTCCTGGGATGAGCTATATGGTGTTAGAGGCATCTTTTACTCCCTCTGGGCCTCCTTTTGTAAAGGGAGAGGATTGGGCTAGTTGACAGGCCTTGATAACCTTGATAATGTTGGGTCATTATCCCCTGTGGCTCAGAGCCATCAGTGTCTGCCTTAAACCTGTCATCTTCCCTCTCCCTGCATGTGATTTCCCCTGGCTTGTAGAACCTAGGTTCCCCTCTATTCCTCAATGCTGTGAGAAGAAGCGGGCAGGTGGCCAGTGGCCAAGGCCACTCACGCACATAACTGCATGGAGAGAAGAGGAACAGTCTTACAGCTGTGCCAAGTCCTCAGCTTTGCTGTCTCTTGAGCCACCGGAGCTTTTTGGGTAGAGAACACTTTCTTCTTCAGGAAGGGGAGGCCCAGAGAGGCTATGCGGCCTGTATAAGGTCACACAGTGGGTAAGGGAAGAACTCGGGGGACACCCTCTCCATTAGGCTCTCCCTTTAGTCCTTTCCCCTCGTGCCAGGGTGTAGAGCCTGATTTCTGTAGCTTGGGAGCTTGCGGCCATGCCGTCTCCACTGCCCTCCTGGCTCAGTCCTCTGTATTTTGTGATGTTTAGTTCAAGTGTTACCTCCTCCTCCAAGAAGCCTCCTTAATCTTTCTCAGCCCTGAGCTTAGCTGGAGGAAGTACCCACACACCTCCCTTTGCGTTTTGCTTGCTTCCTGTGTTTGACCCGTTCTTAAATGTATTACAATCTCTAATAAGTGTTCGCTGTCACCTGCCAAATAACTCCTTCAGGGCCAGGACGGTCCTTGCCCATCTGAGCCTTAGCTATAGCCCAAGGGCCTTGCATGGGACCTGGCACCGGGTGGGGTGTTCAGAAATCATGAATGAACACACTCGGATGGCCTGTTACAAAAGCAGTTTGTAATACTATTGCGTTTCTATGGCCTTTGCCTTGGACCAGGCAGCATGCTTCTAAACACCGTGTCTAAATGAGTTCATTTACTTCACATGCCAAGCCTATAAAGTGGACACTATTATTCTCCTCATTTCACAGGTAAGGAAACTGAGGTACAGAGAGGCTGAGTGCCTTGCCAAGGGCTTGCCAGTCTTAAGTGGTTCCAGAGTCCCTGCTCACAACTGCTAGGCTACACTGCCCATCACACGGTCTCATGTGACCCTCAGCAACACTATGGGGGAAGGAAGAACAGGCAATGTCCCAGTTAGACCCAACCTAAGGCTGAGGAAAATAAGAGTCAAATGGAGGAGACTCTGGCTCTGCTTCTGGCTGTGAGCAGACCCCAGGGTGAGGGTTTCTAGGGAGGGCTCTCCTGGAGTCATGGAAGCCCCAGACCACCTGTCTCTGTGGCCCCTCCCCAGAGCTCCTGCTGGCGAGGAGCTTCCTGCCTGTCCGAGAGGCCCCTTGTCCGCATGCCTCCTGACACAGACTATGTTCTTCCTGTGAATCATTCATGACCCGTGCACACCCGTACACACACACACATGCACGCACACCACTTTTAAACTGATGACGCATCCAGTAACTTGTCGTGTATGAAAAAATAAATGGTTCCTTTGAACTCAGAAAACAGATGGACGGGTTGTTGGTGAAAATCAATAACTGTGCTAAGTATTTCAAGTATAGTACTTACAGCCCCACTCTGGGTGGTTTTATGATGAATGAGTTGATTTTTTTTTAATAGAACATAGCCTACATTAGTTCTGAATTATACAGAAGGCTTTTGCTTTGAATCTGTTTCCTAAGAAGATTAAATTATTTATTATTTCCATGATGAAGACTGTGCCTTATACAGCGGGCAGGGCTCAACTGAAGAAGAGTGATCCCAGGTTAGATAATTACTTAGACATTATGCCCAAATGCTGATGGGAGTGTCACTGACTCGGTTCTGCCCAAGTTCCCACACAAGCTACTACATGGCCCTGTCTTGACTATCTCTAAGATGATGTGTTGGCTTTGTGCATGTCAGGAAATAACTCCCTTCTCTCCATCTTTTTATTTTATTTTATTTTTTGAGTTGGATTCTCACTCTGTTGCCCAAGCTGGAGTGTAGTGGCATGCTCAGAGTGCAGTGGCATGCTCACAGCCACCCCGGTATCGACCTGCTGGGCTCTGGTGATCCTTCTGCTTCAGCCTTCCAATTAGCTGAAACTACAGGAGCAGGCTACCACGCCTGGCTATTTTTTTTTTTTGAGTCGGAGTCTCACTCTGTTGCCCAGGCTGGAGTGCAGTGCATGCTCACAGCCACCCCAGCATCGACTGGCTGGGCTCCGGCAACCCTTCTGCCTCAGTCTTCCAAATAGCCAGAACCACAGGCGTGCACCACCGCGCCTGGCTAATTTTTGATTCTTTTATTGTAGAGAAGAGGTCTTGCCAATTGCCTGGGCTGGTCTTGAACCCACGGGCTCAGACAATCCGTATGCCTCGACCTCCCATAATTGTTTTATTTATTGTAGAGATGAGTTCTCGCCAAGTTGCCCAGGCTGGTCTTGAATCCCTGGGCTTAGGCAGTCCTCGCCCCTCGGCCTCCCAAAGTGCTGGGATTACAGGCTTGAGCCACCACGCCCAGCCATGACTCCCTTTTCGTCTGGTGTCTTCTGAAACTCCAGGACCATTTCTAGAGCAATGGGTACATGAACCTTGGGCACAGCAAGGCACCTCAGGCTCAATCCTCTGGCCCACGCTGATGAAAAGGGATTTCACCCAGTTCTCAGCTTCGGCCCCACTTCTTTGCGAAGCCTTTGCATACATGCCTCCAGTAGACACATCTGTCAACTCCTCCCGCCCTCCAGGTGCTCAGTCAGCTTCTGTTTTACATGATGGCTGTCTCCCTCTGGGAGGGTGGGCAGCGTCTGCTTTGTTTGCAGCTGAGACCCTGGATCTCAGCATGTGGCCTAGAGACCAGGAGAGCTCCTAGGAATCTTTGATTTTTATGTTGTTTTGGGGCACTCTCAATCTCTTTCTTATGTCAGAGGCATCATGAATTCATGGATTTTCAAAAACATATTGAGTGTACTGTATTTCAGTCAGTTGGAAACATTTTTTTTTTTTTGAGTTGGAGTCACACTCAGTCACCCCGACTGGAGTGCAGTGGCCGCACCTGGCCACCCCAGCCTCGACCGGCAGGGCTCCCGCGATCCACCCCCCTCAGCCTCCCAAGGTGTGGGATTACAGGCTGAGCCACCGAGCCTGGCTTCTTTTTTTTTTTTTTAACATATTTTTTATTTTAAAATTGTGGGGTACAGTTTAGGGTTAGGTATACAA
>CAUYQG010205119.1:0-12910 GCA_963574415.1 Tarsius wallacei | reverse complement strand
GGAATGACGAGGTAGGCCTATGGGATTCTTTGAAGAATGGCAAAGTGGATTGCCTGAGCCCGCGGGTTCGAGACCTGCCTGGGCAGGCGAGACCTCATCTCTACAATAAAAATTTAAAAATTAGCCGGGCCTGGCAGTGTGCGCCTGTAGTTCTGGCTACTTGGAAGGCTGAGGCGGAAGGATCGCCGGAGCCCAGCAGGTTGTGGCTGCGGTGGCCGGGAGTGGCCACTGCACTCCAGTCTGGGCAACAGTGAGACTCCAACTCAGAAAAAGAAGAACAAATGTCCACAGTATAAGTATCTTGACATATTTTTGTTTTTTTATCTTTATTCCATTTAATGTTACTTTTAATGTTTCCATTGACCTGCAGCATTTGCAGGCTAGGACACCATTAGTTTAGGGTTCTCCTGATTTTTTTTTTCTTTCCTTTAAAAACTGCCAACATTTTCAGGAAAAGTAGTATAGATGTCTTCACAAATGTGAGGGCCTGCGCACAGTCTTGATTCAAGAGGCTGGGTAATCCAAGGGTGAAGAGCACAGCCTCTAAGACCAGGCTCCCTGGATGAGGATCCTGGCTCTGCCATATACTATGTGATCACTTCAGTATTCTTCATCTGTAAAATAGGCATATTAATATTCTCCTCACAGGGTTATTGTAGGAATTAAATGAGTTCTATTTACAGCATTTAAATGGTGCTTTGCACATTTTAAACCATGCAGCTTTGTGGGGTTTTTTTGTTTTTTTTTTTTTTTTTACTTGCTACGTGGATACCGTGAATCTGTCATTCCAGATCCAGCTTTGTGTGTTTGGTGGGAAGACAGACTGTAAAACATAACTGCTTAGGGAAAGCAACTGCCATTGTAATTAAAATGAAACTTCTGTGTGATGAAATCAGCAGAGGCTGCAGGTGAGATCATCTAGGAGAAAGAAAGCCAGCTTGATGGGTTGGTAACTATTGGGAACTGCCAGAAGCTTTGCTCTCAAAACATTAGGACTTTTCTGAAGTTTCTCTGAAGATCTAGGCAGGAATGAAGAGGTAGGCCTATGGGATTCTTTGAAGAATGGCAAAGTGGATTACTCTATTAAAATAAATAAATTTAAAAAAACATGATTCAAGTTTTACTTAGAAATAGTACAAGAAAAATTCAGAAATTCCTACAAGCTGCTCTTGTTTTGACCGTTCATTTATTGCTTTTCCTAATATTTAGAAGTTTGTTGCATTCTTGCTGTCAAATAAAGGTACACAATATTTGCTAAGATAAAACAAGTGTATCTTGATTTTTAAAGATGCACTTGATTTTTTTCATAAATGTCAGTTGTGAATTGGGTCTTCTTATGAATTATCTTAGAAGCCCTGGGCAAGATTTAAAATTTGCTCTCATGTGATGCCACTTTAAAACAAAATTTTAAATGGAGATATATACACATTTTTTGAAGTCTCGACCTGCTGGCCTTCGGCAATCCTTCCACCTCAGCCTTCCAAGTAGTTGGAACTACAGGCGCGCGTTACCACACCCGGCTAATTTTTAAATTTTTATTGTAGAGATGAGGTCTCGCCTGCCCAGGCAGGTCTCGAACCCGCGGGTTCAGGCAATCCACTCACCTCAGCCTCCCAAAGCACGGGATTACAGGCTGAGCCACCGAGCCTGGCTTAAATGGATATATTAATTTCAACCAATTTAACAAACCTTCAAGAAAAATTTACACAGTAACTTATTGCTAATTCATTCCTATGTTGACAATTTTCCTTAAATTGAAGCGTTACCATCCACAGATACATCTCAAACTTGCTATATTCATGTGATGGTTAAGCCACTTTTTCTTAATTGCTTTGGACAAGGAGTTAAGTTTTGAGAAGCGGATTTCTGTTGTGCTGTTGGAGTTGCAGACAATCTGAAAGGGTGGCTCCCAGGCCGACTTTTTCTTTTTCTTTTCCTTTGTGTTCCGTGAGTGAACGCAACTGGCTGGATGTGAGACTGAAAAGTTGTCTCTATTCCTCTTCTCTCCCTTTGCACCACACTGCCCTGGGGAATCTAGATAACCATGTGTTCTCTTTTCTTAGAACTTCCTCTTTAAAAAATATCTAAAATATATAGTATATACACCTACAACAGTGTAAATAAATGATAAAGTGGTAGAACTTCTCTCAGGGTCAAAGTCCCTTTGGGTGCAAGGCCCAGGGATGAAATTCCAGGAATTGGTGGGTTCCATAAGAGTAAGTTTAAGATGAGAAGCTTCTTGGATGTACCATGTGGGCAAACGCGTGGTTTGTCTGTTAGCCTGGCTCTCTTTTTGAGTGTTTTGCTTGTGTTCATTCTTTTCAGTAGGTCTTCCTGTTTTTCTTGAGCTGAGTCTCATTTTTATTTTTGAAAGGATGTGGTGAATCGGAGGCTTGAGGCTTTGTCTGTTATTGTCTCTCTTCCAGGAGAAACACCGAATGCTACAGACCCTTTGTTTGGACTGTACTGGCTTGAAATTCAGGAATCTGGTTAGGGCCACCTGGGCAAAGTATAACAAATATACTTTTTATTCCCAGAGTGGAGAGTTGCTTAAATCTTTAATTGTTTCATTTCTCCAATCTATTTTTGTCTCTGCAGACAGCCTGAAACTCAGTTTTACTGCATAAACCCACCAATTCAGAATGACTGCCCTTGACAGGCACATCAGAAACTCTCCCTCCTCAGAGCAGCAGTGACTTCTTTCTTCATGTCTTTGTGTACCTATCTCTGTGGAGGAGGATGGTCTCTCAGACACACGAGTCTTGCTCTTTAGAAGGAGGTAGAAGGGCAGTTTTGCTTTTCAGTGAGAACATTCATGGACTCATTTATCTTACCTATGGGAAGGACAAGTCCTTAGAGTCTGCATAAAAAGAGATGGTAGAGCCATAATGTCTCAGGGGATCTGAAGGAGACTGCCCCACGGACCTCACCTCCCCATCTTGATGTGGGCTCTCCCTGTTCCGTGTCACGCAATGCTACTGGTCTCAAAGAAATGGAATGGTACACATCTTTTACATTTTTCTGGAGTCAGATCCAGAGCTCAAGCTTCAATCTTCACAATGAAATACAGAGTCTCTAAAAATAAATAGCTAGTCATTAATTCTGAGGTCTAGGTTTAGACCTTCATCTACATATTACTGATATTGTCCCTTTCCAGATCTGAACACCTGTTCTGGGACTTAATACCCCCACACCCACCATGTTCACATATCAACATAATTTAGTTTTCCTTGTACTCTTGACAAATGGCCTCTCTAATCATAACCTTGTCTGAACCAAACTTTTTTACCCATGTAAAAATCAGAGTTTAAACTGAAGATGAATTTAAGGAGGTTTTTTTGTCCTTGGTTATTACTAATCTTGAATCATGGAAAGAATGATTGAGTTTGAAACATCTGATTTCTTCGAATTAGCCATGTTCTTTACAGATTTCATTAAAGATTCTTAACCTTGTTGTGTATGATGACTACTGTGTCTTCTATAAGAAGGAAAGCCGGGTTTATGACATGGATTTCCTTCAGTCACAGCTGAAGACTGAGGTATGAAGTGCAGTTCTTATTTTCTCTTTTGTAGTTAGTTCTTTTCCAATCCTTTGAAGGGTAAAAAGGTCATTGTATTTACTATATCATGTCTCACAAAGGTAGACTGTACACATTTAAAAATTTAGATATGTGAAATAATGACTGAAGCAGTGTGAATAAACTAAACAGTGAAAGGTAAACCATTTACACATAATTCAATACTCTCCCCCCAGGTACTGAAAATCACTTATACTGTTTTTATAGTTCAGATGAGCTTCTTTATGAATCAAATAAGGTGACTGGAAAAAAAAAAGTCTAACCTTTTCAGAAAGTTTTATGATTCCAACATATTAGAAATTCCTTTCCCTAACATATTACTTGTGTATAAAACTGGTAAAGATAAAGCTATTCATATATTAGAATGATATTTTTGCTGCACTGGCCATTATTTAACTCAGCAGGTGATTTTTTGTAAGCCTGCAAGTCATTTTCTGAGGTTCTTTTCCCAGTAGGAAAAGTAATATGCTAGTTTGCAGCTTCATTATTTATCCTGTCTGATCATTTTGCTCTAAGCCCTGCCCAAGTCAGTGTGTACATACCAGGATGTGTTTGGATGTGTGGGTGAGCTTACAAAGTGATCGGAGACATGGTCTCTATTTTCAGGTTGTTTACCATTTTCAAGTAGTTTAATGCAGGGGTGACATTTAGTCCAAAGGCTTCTGTCTCAGCCAGATATGAACCTTTTAGTTCCTAAAATGTGGAGGTCTGGGAAATTTTGAGAGGAAGGCCTGGGAATAGGGGTGGGAAGTGTGCATGGATACCACTCCGAGTTGCAGCTGTTGACCGACTTGCAGAGAAGTATTTCAATATTTGATAAATTGGTTCAGCTCACAGGCAGGGCCTGGCAATTGGTATTTTAGAAAGCCTCTCAGCTTTTTTTTTTTTTTTTTGAGAAATGGGGTCTTGCTATGTTGCCCAAGCTGTATTTGTATATGCCAGCTAAACAGCCTTGTGTATACATCACCTAGGAAGCAGTGCCAGTGCCCTAATATATGAGGAATGTAAGTGCTATATTTTACTGATGTTTGAAAGATATGTATTTTAAGGGTGCTGATAATAATGTGTTCAATAAAATAATTATCCATCTTTAAAATATCAGGCCAGGTGAGGTGGCTCAGCTCAAGCCTATAATCCCGGCACTTGGGGAGGTGGAGGAGAAAGGATTGCCTGAGACCGCGGGTTCGAGACCAGCCTGGGCTACTTGGCAAGCCCTCGTCTCTACAATAAACTGAAAAATTAGCAGGGTATGGTGGCACATACCTATAGTTCCAGCTACTTGAAAGGCTGAGGCAGAAGGATCGCCTGAGTCCAACAGGTTGAGGAGTGGTGGCCATGAACTTGCCACTGCACTCCAGCTTGGGCGACAGAGTGAGACTCCAACTCAAAAAAAAAAGTAAAATGAAATAATCAAGACAGTCCAGGTGTGGTAGCTTATGTCTGTAATCCCAGCACTTTGGGATGGAGAGGCCCTAGGATTCCTCCAGACTAGTCTGGGCAACATAGCAAGACTTTATCTCTACAAAAATTCAAAAAATTAGCCTGTCACAGTGGCCTGTGCCTATAATCCCAGCTACTTGGGAGGCTGAGGCAGAAGAATCACCTGAGCCCATGAGGTCAAGGCTGTAGTAAGCTGTGATTGTGCTATTACACTCCAGCCTGGATGACAGAGTGAGACCCTGCCTCAAAAAAAGCAAAACAAACAAATATATACATGTATGTGTGTGTGTGTGTATGTATGGGTAATTTGGATGCTTTTTATGTTTTGCACCTGTTGGATGTACTACAATGATTTTATGAACTCTAAGGACGTTGGTTGTAGAATAAGCCTTAGAATACATTTAAAATGATCCCTTTAACTTATCCGTGAATCTGAGGACCGTGGCCATTGTCTGCCACATTCAGTGGCAATGGTGAGACTGGAAACAAGAACTCACACTTAACTTTCTTCCTCCACATCTCATGACTTCTCTCTTTGCCAGCAGGAGAGGGGTACACGGATTAGCTTTGTCAAGCAAGTAAAAGAGGATGGGAATACCTCAGTGTCCTTGCAATCAGGAGGCATCCAATCAAAAAGACGTTCTTTGTGGAGATATAAAACAAAAACAAAACAATCTTATTTTATGAAGGACTAATATGCGGAATAGTAGGGAAATGTAGCTGGTTTGAATGGGTTTGGAGATCCCAAACCCATCCAGATCTACCTGCTCTGGAATGTCTAGTACCTCAGTTTCCTGGATAATAATTCCCACCCGGCTGTGATATGGGGATTAGGGATTAAGTTACTATATATGTAAGGCACTCTGTAAGTACCTGACACACAGTAAAGCCTCCTATGACCATTGATCCTGGTTTTATGCAAACTGCCAGGCACTCATAAGGCACCCCCAGAACTAGCTCTCAATATTACATTCTGGTTGGACACAGACAAAGGCACCCCGGGCAGAATGCAGATAGGCCTTGACATGTGGGTTTTGTAATAGCCGGAAAGCAAAGTAACAAGCAAAGGGCAGGTATCCAGAGGCACCTTTGAAGAAAACGTGGGTTGTGGGTTGCTTAAGAGTAGGGCAGGAGCCCATGCAGGTAGGTGTTAGCAGAAGAATGGGAGCAAGAGCAGACACGATTGGGGCGGGAGCCCACGGAGCTGATGGGCTGGGCCGGGAGTTTCTGCCGTTGGGTGTTAAGAAATCATCCATCCATTGAGGAGGGGGAGGAGGTGGCTGGCCCTGGAAGGGGCGCCAGAGCCCTTGAGAAAGACTCCCGGTGCGTGACCTGCGCGCAGGAGCCACCGTTTTCTCTTGGGCTTGGAAGACCCGCAGTAAGTGTGCTGAGAGTTCACGGGTGGGAGCGTAGCACCAAATACATGCATCTGTTGCTTTTGCCCCAAGAGCTTGAAAAGGTGACTTTTAACAAAGGGGAAGGACTCAATGAACGCGTTTGTCTAACTCGTGCAGACAAGCATCCTGACTCCTTACCCTAAAGCCTTCTGGCTTCTGCGTGGGCGTTCCAGGGTCCCCACGACGCCCCTCCCGCCCGAGGCTCCACAACCCACGGCAGCGCCCGGCGCGCGTCCGGGCACTCCACGCATGCGCCAGGGCCGCTCTCCGCTCCCCGCGGCCTCCTTTCTTGGAACAAAACCAGCGCGGAGCCGCTGAGCTCCGCAGTTTGCGTAGGCTCCGACCCTCCGCGCGAGCCTCGCGAATGGTGCGGCACCCTACGCAGTCGGCGTTCCCCGACGCGAATGGCTGGGCGGCGCGTGTACGCCCCTAGCGCAGCGCCCACGGGCGGACGCTGTGCGGCTGCGCGGGGGCCTGCGTGGTTCTCGTACGCCACCGGCGTAGCCGCGCGTCTGGAGCGCGGGATTCCGCGACGCAGTTAGCGCAGGCGGCTTTGGTGAATACGCGATTGGGTGCAGCCGGGCTTTGGTACCGAGCGGAGAGGAGATGCACACGGCACTCGAGTGTGAGGTAACTATAAAACCCCGATTTGTTTACATTCCCTCCCCCAGAACCGGCCCCGTGCGCGGCGGAGCCTGCGAGGCCCGGGACGGCGGGGCAGGAGGAGGCCGGGGCCGGGCGTCGGGCCGGGGCCGGGGTCGGGGGTGCGGGCGGGGGTCCCGCGGCGGCGGCCGCCGGAGCGCGCGGCGGGCAGCGCGGGCGCCGCAGTCTCGAGGGCCTCCGGGCCGTGCGGGCCGGCGGCGGTTCCTGCGTGAGCCGCCCCCGACCCCGCGGGCTGGGGGCGGCGCGGTGCCGGCGCGGGGACCCGGGCCGCGGGGGCCCGCTTCTCCCCTCGGGTCTGTCGCGGGGCGGGCGAGGGCCCCCGGGGCTTTTCGGGCCGCGGCGCCCGCGCTGCCGCCGCTTCCTCCGCGACCCAGCGAGAAGCCGGGGCGGGCGCGGGGCGAGCTGCGGGGCCGGCCGCGACGGGGGTTCTGGGGCGGGGCGGCGGCGGGCTTTGTTCCGGGACTCCCTGGGTGGGGGCGCAGGGGGCGGAAGACCCTCCGCGCCCCCTCCCCTGTAGATGCCGCTCGGCTCCTCCTGGGGGTCCGCCCAGCGGCCCTGGTCTGAGGGGTCTGAGGAGGGCGGGGGCCTCCACGGCCCCCGGGCCCCCGTCTGGGACGGCTCGGCTCCCCCGACTTGAGACTCCCCAGCGCCCCAGCCGGAAGGGCCTGAGGAGGGCGGAGGGGCCTCCGCGGACCCCCGTCCCCCGGGTCTGGGACGCCGTGCAGCGCCCGCCTCCCTTCGGGGGTTTCCCACGCGCCCGGCTCCGCAGGGGCCTGCGGGGGGCGGAGGAATCTCTGCCCCGGGCCCCCCTCCCGGGTCTGGGACGTTGCTCGGCTCCTGCCCTCCCCCCGGGGTTCCCCGAGCGCCCCAGCTCCGAGGGGCCCTGCGGGGGCGGGCGACGAACGGCCTTCCTGTGGCTGCCGCGGGGAGGCGTCCACGTGGGCGCCGGTCCACATGGCCCCTGCCGGGCGCTGGCGGAGGAAGTGGCGGCGGAGCCCACGCCCTCGGTCGGGAGGGCCGTTCCCCAGGCCTGTTCTGAGTCGCCGCGGCTCAGAGCAAGTGCCAGGTTTCAAGTCAAAAGGCGGTGGTTTGAGCTGTCCGCCTAAGAAAGTGTTCGTGTCTGCCTTTTCGTTGTCAGTCCTCTAGTTTTACCGTGACCCTGAGCCCTGCTGGGAGCACAGCTAGCCTTGCATTTCATTGGTGTTTCCTTTTTCGGACGCGTAGCTAAGTCTCACATAATTAAGAACAAGCGGGTGATGCCTTGGAAACTGGAGATCGAGAATTTCAGTGTGCAGCTGAAAGCTCAGCTCGAGGCGCTGGTCCCACCCTGCCGCACAGAAGTGTGAGAACCGGTCACTGTAGATCTCGGGACACTGCCAGGCCGCCCACACCCCACAAGTGCTGGGTATTCCAGCAGGGAGAGAAACAAATAGGTAACATCAATGAGGAGAGCTGTGAAGAAAGTAGTGATGTGCAGTGGACCTCAGAATGATGGTTTTACATGTGAAATACAGAGAACTGCAGCAGAAACCAATCATGTTAAATAGCTAGCAAGGGTAAATATTTGTGATGAGTCATCCGTACTTTAATCAATATCAAGAGTAGTGGCTGGTCTAATCATGGCTCATTTCAAACTAGTAAAGGGCTGTAAATGATTAACTGCTTTACGCTTACTTTAAATTCTTTCAAGAATTGTAAAGTTAACCTAAAATTCCTGCCAGTTACTTCAATATTACTGTAATTTTTGCCTGCATTCATAACTGAACAAGTCACTAAATGCCAGAGGTTAATTAGGTTTTTTTTTTCCTATCCATACTCACAAACCTGAATTTTTATCCAGACCCCTGGATAATAACCCCTGTGTAAGAATGACTTTTGTGCTACTTTAGGAGAAGTGGTCACTCATATACCTAATCCTGAATTGTACCCCACTTCTTTAAAAAAAAAAGTGGTTAGGGAAGACCTCTCAGGAGGGGACATCCATAATATATTGCGTGATGAACTGTACTAGTTGTTCCTGCTACCAGTTTGTATTCCACTAACAGCTTAAATGTGTCACATCCACGTGGTCTGTTCACTAAAGGGTTTTACATCAGAAAGAAGAAAAGTAACACTGTTCTCCTTTTTTGAGCACCAGATTAGAAGTAAATTGAGGGGGCCTCAAATTTAGTATGCAAGTACTATGCAAGGGAATGTGTCTTTTTTTAAAAAATGACTTACTGAAAAGGTAAGATATGTTTTATATAGCAAGGGAAATGACTCAAAAGCTGGGGTGATCATTTGCTTTTAATTAGTGAAACTTGTTAATATTCTGTTTCCTTCCTCCGGCTCTATTGTCACAATCACCGATATTGGCAAGAATTTAGGGCTTTGGAATGAGATTTCTAAAGGTTCAAAACTAAATGAGATAATGAACTAAAAGGTCTACCAGTTTACCTTTTCTACATATAAATGTTTCCGTTCTTTTATCAGTGGTGAAGCAGGCTTTTCTTTTCCACTGATACATGATTACCTCCAGAATGAGGCTTGATAGTCTCTATTGAGCCTTTGAGAAGATACAGTTATCCTTTTGTTGTTTTTCATGTATAATAATCAGAATGTTTGTCCTTTTTTTGCATTTCCTGACTTACAAGTACATATATGCATCTTGTTTTTCCTGCCTAACCAGATTCTTTGAGGGGGACCATACTTCTCAGCCTTTTGTCACATACTGTTCATGACACTTCATTCAATAAATGTGCGGAGCTTGTTTGTGAAACTAATTAATCAAGTTTAAAATGCTAATTGAGTGAAACAAAACATAAATTTACCATTAACCTAAGGAAATGCTTTATATAAAAATGGCAGCTTTTATTTGGTTTCTACCTCAAGATTGGAAGTGCCATTTGTTTTGTTTTATAGCAAAGGGACATTTTTACTAGTGCATTTTAAAGTGATTTTCACAAGTCAAAGATTGAAAAGAAAGTGCACAGGAGATGGAAGGGAAATGTAGACAATCAAAACAAATCTAGAGTTTTCCTTTATAACAAGTTGTATAATCTTAAATCATCTTTCATTGTAAGTGTAATTCTCATTAAAAATATACTGCAGCTTAAAGTTTGCAAGTTAAGCCTGCCCAGTCCAAGCCTCAACAGTTAGATGCTGCCCCCTAGTGTTTGATTCCCATCACCTCTCCCTAAAACAAGAGACAGCTTAAATTACATTTCCTTGGTGCTATAACACTAATGAATTAGTGTTTTATTTTAGGATTTCCTCCAGCTATTATGTGTAACTGATAATAAGATGGACATAGTCTTTTTGCATTGGTTAACTTTTTTTTCAAATAAGAGGTGAAGATAGAACAATATGACACTAAGTTACTTTGCGAATATGTATACACATTTATATATGTGTACGGGATTTTTTTCAAAATGGGAAGAGGATAATATGTTTAAGGTGTAGCTTTGGGGTTAACTGTATGGATAACAGCAATTTTATTCAGTTAATCTGTGCTTCTCTGTCTTGTAAATTATATAAATATCATTTTTATAATGGTATAAAATCTGTTTCCTGGCTTAATTTAGTTCCATATAACTTTGTATTGCTTCAGCTGTACTGATAATGAAGTTTGAAAATGTTAAATTTACACAGTGAGCTTTTTTTAATATCAAGTTTATTTTATTTTATTTTATTTATTTATTTATTTATTTTGAGTTGGAGTCTCACTCAGTCGCTCAGACTGGAGTGCAGTGGCCGCTCCTGGCCACCTCAGCCACGACCTGCTGGGCTCAGGTGATCCTTCCCTCTCAACCTTCCAAGTAGCTGGAACTACAGGCATGCGCTACCACGCCCGGCTAATTTTTTGATTTATTGTAGAGATGAGGTCTCTCCAAGTTGCCCAGGTGGGTCTCGAACCCGTGGGCTCAGGCAATCCACTCACCTCGGCCTCCCAAAGCGCGGGATTACAGGCTGAGCCATGGAGCCCGGCTCAAATTTATTTTAAACTATAACTTAAATGGAATGATTTTTGAAAAATAGAAAGTCTCAAGAACCTCTTCCTAACCACAAGATTTCCTATAGTCATGTAAATGCTAACGATTCATTCAGCATTCACTAGTATACCAATTACCAGTATTCCAACTGATTTTTTCTTTTTGTTTGCTATTCATACATTTTGTGGGTGGGCCACACAGCGACTTTAGATTTTTCTAAAACAACCAAATATGTTCTCAAACAATAAAAATTTACTGGAATGTTCAAAACTGTGCCCAAGTATGAAGCAATACACAACTGAAATTGTAGATTTAGATAATAATAATAGCATTATTTAAGTTATTTAGACACTGTTTAGGAGACATGTTAAAACAGGACACCATACTTTCACATCACATAAATAATTCAGTGTCAAATGCTGTTTTTCCGTTCTTTTATTAGAACGTAAGAGGTTTTTACTGGATTACCAGATTGGATATTTGATAGATTTGATAGATTTCTCATGTTAAAAGATGTTAGAAGCCGGGCTCGGTGGCTCAGCCTGTAATCCCGCGCTTTGAGAGGCCGAGGTGAGTGGATTGCCTGAGCCCGCGGGTTCGAGACCCGCCTGGGCAACTTGGAGAGACCTCATCTCTACAATAAATAAAAAAACTAGCCAGGCGTGGTAGCGCACGCCCGTAGCTCCAGCTACTTGGAAGGCTGAGGCGGAAGAATTGCCGGAGCCCAGCAGGTCGAGGCTGTGGTGGCGGGAGCGGCCACTGCACTCCAGTCTGGGTGACAGAGTGAGACTCCAACTCAAAAGAAAAAAAAAGGTGTTAGGATGCTGGTAGTCACAGGTTTGTGCAAATATAAGGATAATATCTGAAATCTTGGTAGTGTTTAAACTACTTTCACCTTTTAAAAGTAAGTGGTAGATGATTTCATAATTACCTACTTTTTTAGTTATATTTTATAATTATTAAATTTTGCCCTTGATGTGTACCCTCCTTTTGGAGACCACCTATCATTCAGAAAAGGTTTTTGGGGATTAGAAAAGTAAGAATGTTATAGGAAGTATCCTTATCTTATTAATATAATAAGATTATGTACTTTCATAGGACCAGAAGTATTGTTATAAGAACTATTATGAATTAATGAAAGAGGTTAATTTTAATCCTCTGTAATTATCTAAGATTTGTCAGTGATCACTTTTAAGTTTTGGATCTATTTTCATTCAATATAGGAAGTAGAAAATCTCAATCAGTTTTGGTGTAATAAGGTCACAAAGATAAATTTCCTGCTGTGCTATTACTTTAATATGTAAATTTAAAAAAATTTCCAATGTGCCCTGCCCTCACTTTTGTGAACCTTTTCTAAATTCACTTTTATAGAGTCTGAATTTTTAAGTTTTTGTTTTTTTTTTTGAGTTGGAGTCTCTCTGTCGCCCAGACTGGAGTGCAGCGGCTGCTCCCGGCCACCGCAGCCTCGACCTGCTGGTCTCCGGCGATCCTTCCATCTCAGCCTTCCAAGTAGCTGGAACTACTGGCGCGCGCTTCCACGCCCGGCTAATTTTTTGATTTATTGTAGAGATGAGGTCGTGCTTGCCCAGGCGGGTCTCAAACCCGCGGGCTCAGGCAATCCACTCACCTCAGCCTCCCAAAAGCGCGGGATTACAGGCTGAGCCACCGAGCCCGGCAATCCTATTAATTTTTAATTCAAGTATTTTGGAGCTCTGTTACAGGGTACATAAGTGATTATTATATCCTCTTGAAGAATTGATCCCTTTTTATTATGTGATGACATTCTTATCCTTAGTAATGCTCTTTACTCTGAAATCTATTTTTTTCTGATACTAGTGTAACCACCTCTGTTTTCTTTTGA
>CAUYQG010205118.1:0-17537 GCA_963574415.1 Tarsius wallacei | reverse complement strand
GTGGCTGCTCCTGGCCCCCGCAGCCTCGACCTGCTGGGCTCCGGTGATCCTTCCGCCTCAGCCTTCCAAGTAGCTGGAACTACAGGTGCGTGCTACCATGCCTGGCTAATTTTTTGATTTATTGTAGAGATGAGGTCTCGCTTGCCCAGGCGGGTCTCAAACCCGCGGGCTCAGGCAATCCACTCACCTCAGCCTCCCAAAGGCGCGGGATTACAGGCTGAGTCACCGAGCCCGGCTATGTTTTTTCTTATAGTGAAGTGAGTTTTCTATCGGCAGCCATATATTTGGGTTTTGTTTTTAATCCATTCAGTCATTCTGTCTTCTGATTGGAGAATTTAATCCATTTACATTCAAGATACTTATTGACCAGTAAGGAATTACTACCACCATTTTCTTAGTAGTTTTTTAGAACCTTTGTTTTTTTTCTTCCTCTCTTGCTATCTTCCTTTGTGATTATGTAGCTTTCTCAGGTTGTATGTTTTGATTACTTGCTTTTGATTACTTGCTGTATCTACTATAGGTTTTTGCTTTTTGTTTACCATGAAGATAACAAAAGACATCTTATAGTTAGAAAAGACTAGTTTAAGCTTATAACTTAATTTTGGGAACAAAAATTAAAAAACTAGTGTTTTACTTCATTCTCCCTCCCATTCTGATTTTTTGATGTCACAATTTACATCTTTTTATATTGTATATCCTTTAAAAATTATTGTAACTATTATTTTAATAGTTTTGCCTTTTAACCTTTTTTCTAAAGATATAATATATACACCACCATTAGAATGTTAGGATATTCTGAATTTGACTGTATACTTACTTTTACCAGTGAGTTTTATTCTTTCCCACATTTGCGTTATACATTAATGTCTTTTTGTTTTAGCTTAAAGGATTCCCATTAGCATTTCCTCTAAGAAAGATCTGGTGGTAATGAATTCTCTCAGACTTTGGGAAAGTTTTTAATCTCTCCTTCATTTCTGAAGGACAGCTTTTCTGGGTATAGTATTCTTAGTAGTTTTTGTTTTGTCTTGTTATTTTCCCCCTTAGCACTCTGACTATATCATCCCATATGCTCCTGGTCTATAAGATTTCTGCTAAGAAGTCTACTGCTAGTTGTACTAGAACTCCTTTATATATTATTTGCTTCTTTCCAATTGATGCTTTCAGGATTTTCTCTTTGTTTTTGAGTTTTGATTATACTATGTCTTGGGATTTGGATTTATTCTGATTTGAGACCTTTGACCTTTCTTTACCTGGGTCTTTACATATTCTTCAAGTTTGAAAGGATTTCTGTTACTATTTACTATGTATTATTTATAAGCTTTCCACTCCTTTATCTCTCTCTTCTAGTTCTTACACTTCTAGGATTTGAATATTTACTCTTTTCATGATGTTCCATAAATTTTGTAAATGTTCCTCATTTGTTTTGATTCTTCTCCTCTGACTGTATATTTTTAAATAACCTGTCTTCAGATTTTTTCTTCTACTTGATCAATTCTGCTTTTGATGCAGTCTATTGCATTTATTATTTCATTCACTATTTTCAGTTCCAGGATTTAATGTTTTATTATTAATTATATTCACTATTAAATTTTTCATTCTTATCATTTATTGTTTCCCTCACTTTTTGAATTGCTTCTCTGAATTTCCCAAAATTCACCGGGCTTCCTAAACACAGTAATTTTGAATTCTTTGTCAGGCAGTTTAGACATCTCCATTTCATTAGAGTCTATTACTGACATCTTATTATGTCTGTCTGGTAATGCTATGTTTCTATGATTGTTCTTGATCCCTTGTTCTCATAAGCTGATGTCTGCACATCTGAAGACAAAGGTACTTATTCACAGACTGACTTTGTCTAGAAAAGCTCCATGACATGATCAGGCAGTACTGGGGCATGCCAGAAAGCCCAGAACAGCTGTAATTAGTGCAGTTCTGCCAGAAGCCCAGGGCCTACTATGGAAAGTACAGTGCTAGGGATGGCCCAAAGTTCAGGGCAAATGCAAACAGCATGGCATGAGGTCATGTAAGAAGAATGGGGCCTCTGAGAGCTGCTTACTACTGAAGGCTACCAGAAACCTGAGACAGCTGAAGTCAGTCCAGCAAGGGTGCAGGCTAAATACTGAGTCTGTCTTGCAAGCCTGAAGCCTAAGGTTATGTGGTCTTGCCTGGTGCCAGGTGGGTCTATCACACCAGTCCATGGGTACCAGCTGGAATATGAGGTCATGGGGTTCTTCATGGTTCTGGGTTTTACTGCAGCAGGCAGTGTTAGTGTCCAAGGCAAAGTCCTGTTCTGACTTCCCTCACTTTTCCCCAAGAAAACAACATCTTTTTCTGTGTTGTGCTACCTGGAGTAGAGGAAGGGATGACATGGGTAATGAGAATCTGTTCTTCCCTCTTCAATGAGATTTTTCTTAATATTGTGCTACAACCAGGTACTGTGGTCTTTCATTTGGTTTCTTTAGCTCTTATGAAAATACTTTAGTGTATGAACTGTTGTCAAATTGCTATATAAGAATAATCTACTGTATGCCAAATGCTGAGCTTGTCCTCCTCATACAGAATTTTGTATTAGTCAAGAAAGTTGTCAAATGCAATAAACAGAATAACTGATTACATGTAGTATAAACAAATAGAGGTACATTTTCTCATGTACTAAAAAGTCTGAACTCGTAGGTTGCAAGATGGCTTCCACAGCTTTAGGCATTGTGTTCCTGTTTAAGACAGAAAGAAGTATCTGAACCAGCCATATCTTTCCCCTTTGCACATAAGAAAAAGTTTTCCCAGAAAGCTCCAGGAGAAGTCTACTTATTTCTCAGTGACCTGAATAATGCTATGCAGCCAGCTATAGCTACAAGGTAGAATGGCAAAAAAAGCAAAATATTTGTTTGTCTTTTAGGGGCAGGGATCCCCTATACTAAAGGCAGGTAAGGAAGGAGGAGGCTGAAAATAGGTGCTAAATTAGTGAACTACCAATATCTGTCACAGTTGTATTTTATATAGCTCCCAAAGAGGCCCAGATATAAACCTTATTTCTATATACTTAATAAGATGCTTGACATTCATTCAATATTATTGGATTCTCATGGTACAATAGTAAACTACAACCCCAAAAGACCTTTTTCTTTTAGAGTTTGCAGTCTAGTGGTGATTAAAGAGACATTAAAATGTGTGTTATTAGGTGGCAATAAGTAGTGTGAAGAAAAATAAACTATAGTATGTAGAGAAATAGAGAATATATGTGTAGGAGAGGCAAGTCACTGCTGTGGATGAAGTGGTCTAATAGGGTCTTTATAAGGAACCAACATTGGAGTGAAGATGTGAAAGAGGTAACAGACTCATGCACATATCTCAGGGCAAAGCCTTCTAGCAGAAGGAACAATAAGTGTTTGGTGAGAACAGCGGGGGTACAGCAGAGTGAGGAGACAGGGAAGAGTATCACGGCAGGATGTCGTAGGAAATCTCCCTTTGCGGGAATAACTGCCGCTTAAAGGTTCTGAAGCAGCCTTCTCACCACGTTCTACTGGAAGGGTAAAACTAATGATTATGCATCAGGTACTCTGACGCAACTTAGCATTTTAACTCTAACAACCTTATTTAGAAATGAGGACTCCAAGGCTCAAACTAGGTAAGGTTCTCATAGGCTCTATTATAAATAAAACACGTCTTCATTATTTAGGCACATGGCCTATTGGTTCTTGTTATACAGTTGTGCTAAAAATGCTGGATAAAGCAAAATTTAATTCATATTTGATTCACAGGAGGAATCCACCAGAGCCTTTATTATACTGATCTATATTTTGATTCTCCAAGAAACAAAAGGATATAGTTTGTAGAATCGTTCTGTATCTATTATACTCTGACAACACTGGTTAACATTTTGTGAAAAGTAAACTGAAATGCTTTTATATATTATAGTTCTATCCGAATTTATTGTGCTGATGATTAATGTGGAAGAAGGATACAAATATCCATTCTCACTCAATTCTCAGAGCGTGAGGAGTAAGAATATACAGTACTTTATATATAAAGTTCAGAGAGTGAGGAGTAAGAATATACAGAAAACGTGTATCCATGAAAATGTGTTCAAATCTACTTGGTTAATGAGCTTAAATAGTGAGGGACACTTGTATATGGATGAGAAGTACTTTGGCCATTTCACCAAAGATTTGAAAAGGTAACATCTAAGAATATATTTTGTTATATTCAGCAAACAATTGTAATCTTAAAGAGAACTATTTTTCATGTTTCTCATTTAAAGTGCATATATTCTTACCATAAAACAATGGATTTACAAAGTAAGCATTTTCAGATGAAGGTAATACTTGTTTTTAAAGATGATAGTTACTTATTTATGTCCAGGCAGATACATCATAAAATATTCACTAGCACTAGCATATCTTTAAGAGAAAGACAACAGATTCATGACACAGAGCACCATGTTTCATAAGATCACTGATTTAAAAATGTTTTTACTTGCCAAATGAAGCCAAATTAATAATTCAGCTGGCTCTAATATGCCACAATCAATACAACAGCTTTTAACTCAACGGAGGAACAATACTTTAAAAGACAAAATTGCCTTATAAAATGGATGACTACATTCTTGCTTTGAACAGACACATAAAAAAGCAAGCTTTTCCAAAGAAAGGTCAGTATTTACTAGCAGACAGGACAATGTAGCATACAGCAAAAGCAATCACTACCAGGAGCAAGTAAGCTGTCTATAAAGGTGGGATAAGCTGGGGACAAAACAGCTGAAGGCAATGACTCTCAAACATTAAACAGCATATGAATCAACTGGGAAATGTACTGACACATGGATTCTTAGCTAATAGGCCTAAGATAAATATGTTTCTAACAAGTTCTCAGGTGATACTGATGCCACTTGTCCATACACCCCACCTAGAGTAGCAAGCTCTAAAGTACACTATTTATTAAGTCCCTGCACCTAAGATATTGTTGGGAGAACGATACTACATGAATCAAAATAACACTCAAGTACTTTCCTGAAAAAAAATATTAAACTGATAGAACAAGCAGTAGTAAAAACAAAAACAAAAGAAAATAGAAAAGCACAAATCACTATTATTAAATTAATCTTCAAAATTACTAGTCATTTCATCCAAGTAATATTTCAACTAATATTTGAGAATGGGAAAAGAGATAATTTGAATATCAAGAACTTCAAAGTCTCTTTGGTAATGGTTTCATGGTATGACACTAAAAGCACAGACAACAACAACAAAACGTAAGTGGGGCTAATCATACCAAATGACTTCTTCACAACAAAGAAAACAGTCAACAGAGTGAAAAAGCAATCTATAGAAAGGGGGAAAATATTTGCAAACATATATCTGATAAGGGGTTAATCATCAGAATATATAAGGAATTTTCACAACTCAGAATTAAAAAAACAAATAACCCAATTGAAAAATGGGCTAAGGCACTTTGGGAGGCCAAGATGGAAGGATTGCCTGAGCCCAGAGTTTGAAACCAGCCTGGGGAACATAGCAAGACTTCAATCTCTACAAAATCAAAACAATTCACTGGGTGTTGTGGTGCACACCTGTATTCTCAACTACTCAGGAGGCTGAGGCAGAAGGATCACTTGAGCCCAGGAGGTCAAGGCTGCAGTGAGCTGTGATTGTGCCACTGCATTGCAGCCTGGGTGACCCAGAGTGAGATACTGACTCAAAAAGCCAGGGAGGGCACTGAGGACTGAATAGACATTTCTCCAAAGACATACAAATGGCCAACATGTATATGAAAAAAATGCCCACAATGGGATATCACCTCAACCCTGTTGGGATAGCTGTTATTAAAAGAAACCAAAAGATAAGTGTTAATGAAGACACAGAGAAAAGGGAACCCTTACAAACTATTAGTGAGAATGCAAAATGGTATCGCCACTGCAGAAAACAGTATGGTAGTTTCTCAAAAAATAAAAATAAAAAAATAGAACTACCACATGATCCAGCAATCCAACTTCTGGGTATTTATCCAAAAGAGTTGAAAGCAGTATCTCAAAGAGATATTAGCAATCTTTTGTTCACTGTATGTAGCACTATTCTCCCTAATCAAGTTGTGGGGAAAAACCCAAATGTCCATGGACAGATGAATAGATAAAGAAAATGTGGGACATTCACATAATGGGATACTATACAACCTTAAAAAAGAAGGAACTGCTCTAATATGCAGCAACAAAGATGAACCTTGTGGACACTATGCTAAGTGAAATAAACTAGTCATGGAAAGACAAATATCATACTGCCTAATTCCATTTACATGAAGTATCTAAAATAGTCAAACTCATAGAACCAAAGAGTAGAATGGATGTCCAGGGGCTAGGGGAGAGGAAAATGGGGTGTTGCTAATTAACTTTGTACATATAAAGTTTCAGTTAAACGAGACGAATAAACTCTGAAGATCTGCTATATAACATTGTACCCACAGTCAATAATAATGTACTATACATTTAAGAATTGTTAAGAGAGTAAATCTCATGTTAAGTATTCTTATTACAAAAAAAACCCCACAAAAATCAAATAAAAGAAACTCAGGGTCTCTTACTAAGGAAAGACATCCTCCCTGGCTAACAACTAGAGATGGCCAGCTGAAGGGCCATTGAGGGAATAATGGCAGTGTAGCAAATAGAGGGCGGCAAAAGTAGAAGTTAAGCAACACCACACTCAGCAACAGACACTTTGAAGGACTCATCCTCAGGGAATGGCAAGAATGGAAGTGCACGTGTAGCTCATGTCAGTCAAAAGGCATGCACTAACAAAGTGATTAAAGGAAGACATTGGTTAAGTAAGTTACGGTATATCAATAGAAAGAAATACTGCATGGCCAGTAAAATAGTGATACAGAGCTATAGTTAACAACACTGGAAAATGTTTAGAGCTGCTAAGCAAGAAAAAAAAGACTAGATAACCATATGAACAAATTTTTTTCACCTAAATACATGTATATATAGGAATAGTTGATTATGGGCAATTTAGGTAGGCTTTTTTGCTTAGGTGATCATTCTATTTTGTCTTAAAAATAAGAATTACTTCACTTAATAAAAGCAAATGAATACATTAACTATTTTTCCTAAGCACAAATATATCGGTTTTAGAGCTATATCTCCAAAAATTCAGATCTTAACATACTTAATCTCTTTGTACATGAATCCATGTCCTACCTATAAAGAGGAGACAACAACAGTGATAACCTCACATAGTGGTTGTATTAATATGAACCAATAGATGTAAACTGCTTAATACAGAATGTGGCATATAGTAAGTGCAATGTAAGAACTGGCTAAAAGGTGATTTTTCTTTTCTTTTATGATTCAACTGGCTAATACCATGTTTGATATGATTTTATTGTTGAATTCTACTTTGGCTCCTAACTCAACTTATGAGCTCTAGGAACTTCAGAGATAACTAGCCAGATGGAAGAGGCTAAATCAGAGCAAGAATACCCTGAAGTATTCAAACAGAAAGCAAAGCATAACTTTACACCCAGCTACCTAGTGTTTTTAAACATGCAGTAAAATGGCTATTCATAAATTGTTGGTGGGAAGGTAAACTGGAACTATTTTTCTGGGATACAATTTGGTAATATGTGTCAAACTAAGGTCTTCACAATTCTGCTTTTAGAAATTTAGCTTAAGGAAAGTAATAGAAATATTCAGAGCACAATGATTTATATTTAAGGAACTAGTTTATAATAATAATCAAAATTTGGAAATGATCTGCTTTCAACAATAGGATATGTCTATAAAAACATTTACTATATTCACATACTGCAATTTTATTTGGAGAATATTTAGTGACATAGAAAATTCTCTAGAGTGCTAAATTTTTTTTAAAAACTGAATACAAAACTGAAGATTGAACAGGAACACAATGTTCTTTAACTATTTTGAATACAAGATGTTTAGGAAAGCTTATAGGAAGCCAATATTTTAAAATAAAAACAAATATTTAATATTTAAATAAAAATTATCTGTTAGATATATTTCATATATCTGGGTATCCTAGGGACACAGTTTATGCTCCAAAATAAATTATATAAATTGAAGTTGAGTTTATTGTTTGGATCTTATTCAGATAGCTCATTCAGGATATAAGTAGCAATCACAAAAATATATCTAAAAAATCAAGTTGTTAGATTTATTTACCAGTAATGCATGTTGAATTATTTACTATACCTCAAAAGTAATAAAACAGTTTATTTTTCTCATAAGTGTCATTTTAATACCTTTCATTTTTTCTTCACTAGATCTGATTAATATTTATTTAGTTCCAAGGTCCAAATAGGAGCCAGATAAAAATATGAATGAGAAATAGTCAATGCCTTCAAGAAGCTTATAGTAAAGCTGCTACCAAATAGTAAATGAGTCTCTCTTATGGTTGTTCAGACCAGGCATTTATATATGAACAGAGAGAAAATGTTAAATGACACTTTTATTTGTTTTATAAAACCAAAACAACTTTTTATCTACACTCTACAAAGAAACAAATTAACTTTCTACATTTAAACATCAAAACACATAATATAGAGCAAATATATTTTAAAATATTTTTATTCCAAATAGTATACTTTATTATCTTAAATTCTAAATAACTCCTCTATTAGTTTTTTATATAAAGGAAGAATATATTTGGGCTTATACCTCCCTTTAACAATCTCTCTCTTGAATAGAATCCCTCAGAAGTATTACAAGTTGAGTATCCCTTATCTAAGATGCTTGGGACCATAAATGTTTTAGATTGAATTTTTTCAGATTTTGGAATATTTGCATATACAAAATGAGACCTCAGAATTGGAATCCACGTCTAAATACCGAGTTCATGTTTCATAGATACTTCATACACTTAGTTTGAAGGTAATTTTATATTTTACATAATTTGTGCATGAAATAAAGTTTTGACTGCAACCTGTCACATTAAGTGAGGTGTGAGATTTTCCACTTGTGGTGTCATGTCTGTGCTCAAAAAGTTTCAGATTTTGGAGCATTTCAAATTTTGAATTTTCACATTAAGGCTACTCAACCTATACCACATTGTTAAAGAAAAGCATTAAGGACAAATTCCTTACTGATGTTTGCGCTCAGACAACCAAAAACAAACATTTACTTAAAAAATAAAAAGTCTTAAAGAAAAAAATATTGAGAGATACCTTTCATCTAGAACTCATACTGGTGTTTTCATATTATTCTATTTTATTGATTATATTAAATTGGTTATTTATGTCATTAATGCTAACTTTTATTAAGTAATTTTGTTAATATCACTCTAAAAATAAACTTTATATTTATTTAGCTCATTAAATTACAGTCACCATATAAAGTAAGTAGTACTATTAGCAAAGAAACTAAGGCACAAAGAGTTTAAATGTAATTTAATTACTTAAATGATAAGTAATAGTGCTAGGATTAAAACCCACAGTCTGGGTCTAGTGCTTATCAGCCTTAAAAATAGAACTAGAAGACATCCTTTAAAATCTGAAAGAGATAAATTAAGACCTGGATGGATTAATGTACTTAGAGGGTAATAAGCATACACAACCACAAAGAGCTAAAAACGTAAGCTTAAAATATTTAGGTGAATGAATAGATAATTGTTAAGTCAATGAATTATTAGAAAAAACTAGGATGTATTAAACAAAGTACAGCTTTCATCTGCTGGTACTGAATTAAAGAGAACCATCAAGTCCTCTGGGGCAAACACTGGGCTTTAACAGACAAGCAACCAACCTCCTAACTATTGTAGTTTCCTATAGTTTCTAGTACCAATATAGAATACATGAGCCACAGTATTCTGACCCAAAGGTAAATCCACTTAAATGACTTACTACTTATAAAAAAAGTTAAGAGCAGGCACAGAAGTGCTGGCACAGAAGTGCTCAGTAGATGTTAACAGTTATTATCATTATTGCTATTTAAATGTACTTAGTAATATTATGGTACACCAAGCACATAACAATTGTTCAAGGACTGCTTTTGTTTATCTGGGAATTCTTCCATATACTCTTCACAGTCTTTTTACTATGTGCAAAGTGACTGAAAGAAAACCGTGAATGTTTCCCTTTGGGTCTAGTGTATTAGATTCGGTGTGCTTCCAAGGCCTTCAAGTTGCTGAGATGATAAAATTCAGGAGCAATTTATCCAGATACAAAGGTTGGAGCAACAACTTACATTGTTTGGTGTTACTTGGAAAGAGGGCAAACGTAAAAGGTGACACAACAGAAAACTGATACATCTTACTGTTCAATCTCAATTCCCCGTATTCCACACCCTTCTGCACTTTCAGGTGCTTATTAAATTTATTATTTCTCCTTTACTTTTCAACAACAGCAGTAACTACTGAGGTCCTCTCCTGCAAGGTGAAGGCGCCATTTAATCATTTCAACAGCACAGTGAGGTGTGTGGGTGAGGTGGAAGAAACAGAGACCTTGAAATTGGACAGATTTGGTTTGGAATCACAGTTTTGCCGTATAGTCATAGGAGGATATTAGCCAAGTTTTAGCTTTTCTGTATCCCATTGTTTCATATGTGAAAGAGAAGAAAATGTAGAATATTCTATGAAATTAGAAAAACTTTTTACAGAATAAGCATTCTATAACAAAGACTATGCCACACATTTTTCACATTTTTTCATATAAGAATCCTGATCTGTAATGCCATTTAATGATTTTTGATAATTGAACCATATTTATCTTTACTAATATTATCTTATAATAGCATTTCTTCACCAAATGGGAAAATTTAAAATGTTTCAATAATCCACAGAATATAAAAAGTACTTCATATGTTTAGATAGCACATGACTGACAGTTTTTTCACAAGGCAAATTAGCAATAAGTATAACAGCTTTAAAATTCTGCATGTCATTTGATGAAACCTTTTACTTCTAGAATTTATTCTAAGGAAATAATCCTAGATACACAATAATTTTAGCTATAAGAATGTTCATTTAAACATGCTCAGCAATTAAATGAGCTGGGCAGGGTGGCTCACGCCTGTAATTCCAGCATTTTGGGAGGAGGAGGTGAGAGGATTGCCTGAGTCCAGAGGTTCGAGACGAGTCTGGGCAACTTGGTGAGACCTCGTCTCAAAAAATAAACAAACAAAAAAACAAATGTATTTTGACACAATGATTCATTTCAATACTACTTGGTTATTGTAAACGTTATAGAAGTATATGTACTAACATGGAAAGAGATCACGATATAATCACCTAAACAAAAGTAGGTTTGTAATATACACAATTTCACTTCTTTTTCTGTAAAAAGGGTTGACAGAAAATGTACAAGAGTGTGTAATAATAGAAAATCTATAAAGATGTTTACATGTCACAGTTGATTTCTATTTCTGCTTTTTGCTTTATGTATTTTTTAATAATAAGCTTGCATTTTGGCTGTATCATTATAAGGACTAACACTTAACAGTTTATTTGTATAAATATATTTGAATAGATACTATAAATATATAAAGAGTCAAAGAGAGAAAAGTTGTGAGGAGATTCTTAGAGGGCACCAGTAGCAGATGTAAACATAAACCTCTACAAGAGAGATGGGAAAAGGGAGGAAAAGGTGTCATCAAGGATAAAAGCTATACACAATAAAGCAGCACAGAAAGTGTGATGAAGTAATTGCTATACAATAAACCATTTGTGATGCCTCATGTTTTCTGTTCCTTGCTTACTGACATCTAGACTTGTTCACCTATATGTCCTTTAAACAGTTGCAGTCATTCAAGAAAAAGGAAAACAAAGCACACAATTCTTCCATCAGGATTGCCTCAATTTTCATATCTTTAAAATAAGGACATAGAGAGAGTGTATTCCAAGGATAAACTAAGACACTGAAAAGTACCTTAACAGATAAGATTATTCATTAAAATGTTACCATTATTGCGTATCATGTTTTGAACTATTTTAAATATCATATGGGGGCCCTATCCCAGCTTGGTTTATTGTTAAAGCCCATGGGCTTGTCTTTAACAGGTGACTAGGGTATCAGCGAGAAAGTATAATCCTGAAATCCATGCCATTCTCCTTAGAATATTTGCCCTCCGCTACAGTTAGCACAGATTTATTCTGGTAAATCACTTCCACAGGGACTATGTCTGGGACCCCTAAACTTCATGCTCTATGTCCTCAGGCACCCTGGGCCTCCCTTATTATGAAATTATATACATGATACAGTATTTACCTGTTCAATATCTTCACCAATAGACTGCATGCTCCTTCCAGGGCAGGGCCATGTCTGTTTTGCTCTCTGTGGTATTCTCAATGTCAGCACACAACCTGACATAACATAGGTATTTAAACATTCTCCAGATGAACCATTGAGAGCTAGACACTGTGATGATACTTTGGCCCCTTGCAGATTTGGCATAATGCTATGAGACTACATTAAGGTCCGTTATAAAAACAGAGCTCCCAAATTTATTTTTCTACTTACTATAGAAGTTATTGAGAACACAGCTTACCGCATCAAATGCCCTTTTTATGAGGGGCTAAACGGAGATGACTTCTCAGCAGTACCAAAAGTATTAATTTATCAAACAAATGTTTTTACTTCATGGACACTATAAATATCTAGTCATTTCCCTTCTTGTTCTGGCTGTGTATATTCTGTGTATTAACCTCACCTGTAGCTTCAAATTATTTTAGCTGTTCTTGCTTATCTTTTCTCAGATTTCCTCATTTACAAATACAATACCTCAAATCTGTGTAGGAACAAACCAGAAGATAAAAATAAATTATTAGTCAAAAATAACAAACTCAGCCAGAATTATAAAAAAATATGCGGCTGAGAGAATCCTTCTGGAAATCTGGTGCTTGAATAAGCTGCTAAGAACGATCAATTTTCAGTTCTTAAGATATTCAATTAGTATACTTTTGAATAATTCAGGCTTGAAATAGTGTCTTTAGTAAGACATTTCTTAAATTCCATCTTGGTTTAGTTCCTCCGCCATTTCTCTTATGTTTCTCTCCCTCCCTAGGGATACTGTACTATTTAAAGCCCTCACCAGATTACTCTGATACTCCACTGTTTGATCTGGTCTCCAGATAACTTGTCTCAGTTTCTACAACATGTCCAGAACAGTAATCTCTCTAAAATGCTAGCCTGCTGTCAGTTCCCCACTGTTGCTTAAAGATCTCCTTAGCATGGCCTATAAATCTATCATTGTCACCAATTTACCATTCTCTTGTCTAGTTATACTGAGCTTTGTGAGGTTCCAAGGAATAGCCAGGCTAATTCATGCCTCTGTATTTTTCATCAAGTTACTCTTACTGCCTAGCCTGTTCTCTTCCTCACTATGTCTAACCAGCAACAATCTTTCATTTTCCAAGATGACATCTACTCATCTTACCAGACTAAGCTCAAGTATCATGTCCCTTGTCCTTCTCAGACCTCCTAAGGTAGAACTAATTACTAATTGCATGTCTTCAAATCTTTCACTTCTGAATCGGGTGTGGTAGCACACACCTGTAGTCCCAGTCACTCTGGAGGCTGAGGTAGGAGGATCACTTGAGCCCAGGTGCTCAAGGCTGCAATGAGCTATGATCGTATTACTGCACTCCAGTCTGGGTTACAGAGTGGGACCCCATTAAAAAACAAAACAAAACAAAACAAAAAAAACAGGAAAAAGAAAAAAGCAGACTGGCCAGGTGCAGTGACTCATGCCTGTAATCCCTTTGGGAGGCCACGGCAAGAATATTGCTTAAGGCCAGGAGTTCAGGACCAACCTGGGCAACATAGCGAGACCCATGTTTTTTCCTACAAAAATGAAAAATGTCCCACTTCTGGTTACAACATTAAGAGCCATCAGCACTCTGAACTGAATCTGGAATAAATAAATAATCTGAACTCCTGAAAGAGAGTTCCAAGAAGTTAGGGCCACTATGCTCATGTTCACATCATTTGTTTACAAGTATTATGAACACCTTCCTGCTCTGGGTGATGCTGGATCCTTGAAAGGTCTCAGTCCTCTCAGGTTGGGGAGCAGAACCAACCATAGACACTCCCAGCCTCACAAAGTCAGGGCTAGGGCACCCCAGAGTGAAAAGCTGGGTTCTGTCTGGAGGTTTAAAGAAGGCTTCCCAGAGAAGGAGGTAATGGTGTTTAGGCATTGAAAGATGAATAGGAGTTCAACAGGTGGGGAGGTGACATGCAATTCACGCAGAGAGTAAGGATTTTACCTAGCGCTTTAAACAGCAAAAGTAGAGAAAAAAGAAACAGTTTAAAAGTAGAGGGAATCAAATGTAATAACCAATTACATGCAAGTGTGATAACTAATTATATGTGGGTAGTGAGGAAAACAGAATCATGAAAGACTTTTTAGCTTTGGCACCTGGTTAAATGATGCTATAAATTTAGATAGAAAATTCAGGAAACATGGTAAAAACGTCAACACTTAGGTTGTCTATCTTTGGCAAATGTATATATTTACCTTAAAGTGAAAAAGTGTTGTCCATTTCTTGCTATAGAAGAAATTCATGTTTATTTGAAATATTTGGAAGAGGAAAGGTCTTTGTAAATCTGTAAAATTTTGGTATGTTTTCTTCAAATTATTCTTTATAATTGTGATCAAATTATCTATAAACATACTCATAACTTGCTTTGATTAATATTACAATAGGCACTTTAAAGGAATATCTTAAACAAAAATATTATGTAGAATTAAGGTAAAATAAGAAAGGATAACTGCCATCTGGAAAGCACAGCCATATAAGACAGTTAATTAGAAAGCTAAAGGTCATGGTATTGTCACTGACTATGTCAGTAAACTTTAATGAGCCTTTAATTAACAGGAAAACGTCCTTGTTAATAGAGTAACAAATGGAAATGAAGAAACATGTCAGTAGCATCTATCCATCTAACGCTTAATTTCTGTGAACAAGGTAGCAAACATGTAGAAGAAACCAAGGTTCAGCTGAATAAAGGACACTGCACAAGACCACATAGGTAAATTACCAGAGGGGCTAGGATTCCAATCTCAATCTGTTGAGACTTTCAGTTCTGTTTTCAATATGCTATGCTGCCTCTTTCCAATTGCAAGGCATGCAGAATGACAAGCTTTCTGAAACAGAACAGGGCATTCATCTGGAATGCCAGGAAATTAATTAGGGCAGTGGGTCTCAATTCTAGCAGTTGTGAATAAGAACCAGGCACAATGTAATATTCCAGTTCTAACATTCTGTGACTCTGCAATCTTCAGAAGTGTTGCTGAATTCTTGTTTTCTTTCAGCTCCCAATCCAATCAGATTTCCCTCACAGATTTTTGGTATATGTTACCCAATACGCGCTGGTCTAATGTCTTCTCAGAGACTTGCATACAATATTGTAATAATTACGGAAGAATGCTAATAGCCCATAGGCAAAACCTATCTATCCCTTTGTGTCATTTACAATTATGTTTCTTGATGGTAATTATTATTTTCTCATTGCGTTAATTTTTAAGTTCTTTCATTACTGGCTTCCTTAAAATTCTTTATCTGGCTGTTTTATTTTCTATTTTCAGTATACTGCTTTATAATAGAGGCAAAACTTAAAAATCAGTAAGGCAAGAAACTGCTCTTTGACAATTTGTTCCTATAGTTTCTGGTTCTGCCAGCACATGCATTGCTCTCTGTTTGTTTCTTTTAAATTTGTAATCTGTTTATTTCTTTAAAAAATAATCAGAGGTACATATGCAAGTTGGTTACATGGGTATATTGTGTGATGGCGAGGTGTGGGCTTCTACCGAAACCATCATTCAAATAATTAACATGGTACCCAATAGAACACTTCTCACTTTTAAAAACAATCAGACAATAAGCAGTATAAAGAGCACATTGTCTAAATTGGTGGTTCAAAACCCCAGCTGTAAATTAGAATAACACAGCAAGTTTTAAAAAAATATACCGGTGACTAAGCCTGCTCCAGATGAACTGAATAGAAATCTCTGAAGGTGGGGCTTGCATATATATAATACATATATAATATATGTATATAGGTTTTATTTTTAAATTTCTCAGCAAAATCCATTTAAACCAAAGGGCAGATTATTCATCAGAGAGCAAAATACTTTGGGTGCAATCAGTTTTTCAAGGAATTTTTTTTAGAGGAAACAAAAGACAACTGAGGAACACCTCCCAACATTATGAAGTTCATAATACACATAATATATTATCTGCAATGATCATAATAATTCCTCCTTTGCCAGTATGCATGTTCCTTCTCAATATGACTTTGCTCCTCCTCTCATCAAGATGTTCTTTTAACTGTTTCTCCACCCCATGAATCTGGCCTGGCCTTGTCATCTGCTTTGACCAACAGTATGCAGTAGAAGTAATGTTTTGTGACTTCCAGGCCTAAGTCTGATGTGCTCTTCAGCTTCACTCCAGCTCTCTTGAAAGGCAAAGTTGCCATGTGTAGAAGCCCAGTTGAGTGCTAGATGATGGGGGTGAGACCAGCAGAAGAAATAACCAGCTAACACTATCCAAATTGCTGACCAACAGAATTTGAAGCAAATAAAATTGATGTTGTCTTAAGCCAGTAAGTTTTGGGGTAGCAGACAGTAAGATATAACTAATATAGTTGTTTTAATGGATATGGTAAATATGAAAAACAATAATACTTTCTCCCCTACTTTGCCAAAAATAATTTTATATGTTCTAAATACCTGTTTGTGTATTTTAAAAAGACAAGGAAATAAACCAACTGTATTAATTAGCAAACATATTTCTTTTTTCCATTAATAATTTAGTAATAGATATTTAGGTTAGAAATTGAAATAAAGAATTAAAATATAAGAAAATGCCTTTTATATCACATATCACAGCAGCACCAACCAGTGGAAAATTTCACACAAGACTTCATGTGACAGATGGCAGTCAAAACTTTGTTACATGCACAAAATTCTTTGTTATATAAAATTACCTTCAAGCTATCTGTATAAGGTATTTATGAAACATAAATGAATTCTGTGTTTAGACTTGGGTTCTATCCCCAAGATATATAGTTATATATATGCAAATATTCTAGAATCTGAAAAAAATACAAACATTTCAGATATGGGATACTCAATCTGTATACTGATGAGTCTATTACTCATAACTATGTAAAGTTTTAATATATTGCCTTTTCATAAAAATCCACTAAATTTAATAACTATTTATTATCTATAGGCAAAGCACTGGGTTAAATGTTATCCATAGAAGACCCACAGATGTTTGGTGTAGTAATTTTTCACTGACTTACAGGAACACATAGTAGCTGAAACAAGACAAATCTGGGGAGTTACACATAAAGAAAACAATTTCTGTATAGATAGGCAATGGAAAATTCCAAGAAAAAGATGTTCTTTTAACTGCACCTTAAAACAATCAGCATTCTTTTTATTTTTTTTTTATTATTTTATTTTATTATGTTATTGTGGGGTACAGTTAGGGGTTAGGCATACAAAAATATTTCGTTCAGGTACCCTTGTTGATAAGAGGTGTCTCCCCATCCTCAGATAGATACCCACCACCATTAATCCCCTTCCCCTC
>CAUYQG010205116.1:0-10105 GCA_963574415.1 Tarsius wallacei | reverse complement strand
TTAGAACTTTTAGGAATCACCACACTGATTTTCACAGACTGTACTAGTTTACACTTCCACCCACAGTGTAGAAGTGTTCCCTTTTCACCACGTCCTCTCTAGCATCTGTTATTTTTTGAGATATTGATGATGGCCATTCAGACTAGAGTTAGGTGGTATCTCAGTGTAGTTTTAATTTGAATATCCTTGATGTCTAGTGAGACTGAACATTTTTTCATGTATCTGTTGGATGCTTGTATGTCTTCTTTTGAGAAGTGTCTATTCATATCTTTTGCCCACTTTGTAATGGGGTTGTTTGTTTTTTTCTTTCAGCACATTTGAGTTCCTTGTAGATCCTTGATGTTAGGCCTTTGTCAGACATGGAGTTGGCAAACATTTTTTTCCCAGTCTGTGGGCTGTCTCCCTGCTCTCTTGATGGTTTCTTTGGCTTTGCAGAAGCTTGTCAGTTTAATGAGGTCCCACTTGTCTATCTTCTCTTATGGCCTGGGCATTTGGAGTTTTGCTCAGGAATTGGTTGCCAGTTGCAACTTCCATAAGGGTGTGTCCTGCATTTTCTAAGGTTTTTATGGTTTAAGGCTTTTCATTTAGGTCTCTGACCCATTTAGAGTTAATTTTTGTGTATAGAGAAAGATAGGGGTCCTGTTTGAATCTTCTGCATGTGGTCAGCCAGTTTTCCCAGCACCATTTACTGAATAGATTCTCATCTCCCCAGTGGTGTTTGGTGGAGGCTTTGTCGAAGATGAGTTGGTTGAGAAATTGAGGTTTTGCTTCTGGAATCTCAATTCTATTCCATTGATCTATATGCCAGTTTTTGTTTGTTTGTTTGTTTGTTTGTTTTTACCAATACCAGACTGTTTTGATTATTGTAGCTTTACAATAAAGTTTAAAGCCTGGTAGTGTGATACCTCCTGCTTTGTTTTCTTTGTTTTTGTTTTTTTTTTGCTGAGGATTGTTCTGGCTATTCTTGGTCATTTGTGTTTCCATGTGAATTCCTCTATTGTTTTTTCTAGATCTGAGAAATATGTTGCTTGTAATTTGATCAGTATTGCGTTAAATCTATAGATTGCCTTAGGTAAGATGCACTTTTTTTTTTTTTTTTTTGAGTTGGTGTCTCACTCCGTCGCCTAGACTGGAGTGCAGTGGCCGCTTCTGGCCACCGCAGCCTCGACCTGCTGGGCTCCGGCAATCCTTCCACCTCAGCCTTCCAAGTAGCCGGAACTACAGGTGTGCACTACCACGCCCGGCTAATTTTTTTTGATTTATTGTAGAGATGAGGTTTTGCCTGCCCAGGTGGGCCTCGAACCCGCGGGCTCAGGCAATCCACTCACCTCAGCCTCCCAAGGCACGGGATTACAGGCTGAGCCACCGAGCCCAGTGTTTTGTTTTTCATACTCTAATATTATAAGCTTTAGAAGAATGGTAAAGAGATTGCCTCTATTAATCTCAGTTTTTAGCATTGCTGATAGAAATATTTTACTTTATAGGTATTTTAACAAAAAAGTTGGCTGAGACTAACTTATGACGGATTGCTAACCAGATGCCATGGAAAACTAGAAGATTTTAATAGTAATATCTTTCCTTTAAGTTTATCTCCTCCACTATCCCAAAGTGACTATCTTCCAAAGCATTGCAGGTGATTAGGGACAAATGTATAGATGCATAATTGAGTTAGAGTAGAAAATATCAACGTGACATAATAAGTGGCTGGTATTTTGTTGTTACTACGTAATGCTTAGAAATTATGTCTTTAAAACTTCATGGATACATATTATGTCCTAACATTGTGAATGGCATTTTAATTCATTGAAATATAATTTTTAGTTATTTTCATATTTGGTCTAAATTAGCATTTCTAAATACCCATGATAGGGTTTTGGTGGTAAAATTAACTGAATTTGAGATGTTTTTCAAATTAGATGAACTTATCAAAAATGATCTGCCATTTTTTAGTAATCACCACGACATTTAGAAGTAGCTAAGGATCCCTTTAAACGACATCTAGAGTAGCAGACCTTTTCTCCCTGAAATGATGATGGAAACTAAGTGAAGTCAAGCTGACAGACTTCTTTCAATAGCATCTTGGTAATGATCTTTTCAAAATAAGATACCACAATTGTGCAAAGGGAATTATTTTCATAACGCATGTGTAATTCAGAATGTCTGTGGTTGTTTTAGTCAGCTGGCCATAAAAAGTATATTATAGACTGTGAAATCACTAAGGCCCTTTCAAGTGTTGGTGTGTTTTATGTAGATTATAAATGACTTTTTGCACATATCAGAAAGTTAATTTTTTTTTTTTTTTTTGGAGCATGTAGAAGCTCTGTCAGAACAGAGGCCAGATCCTTACGGTGTATGATTGTAAATCTCTAATGCATAAGGCCTAGCAGCCTTGTTGATTCTTAGATGTCAGTTGTTAGTCTTGAATGAGGGAAACAAGAAAACAAAGAGTGTTCTTTACACCAAATGAAAATGAAACATAAAATTACAGAGTGGCATTGAATTTTAGAAATTTCTGAAGATTAGGTATTCCTCATGCAGTAATTAGAATTCTTGTTTTACTATATATTATTGACGAAAGAGCCCTATGTATTTTTCAATAATTCCTGTTTTTAATACATCAGACAGCCATGACTGGATCACTAAAAGACACTGTCATTATTATTGTTTATTTTCAAAACTTATTTGAGAACTGTTTTTAAAACTTTTTCTTCAAACCTATTAATGATTCCATATTATATATTGGATAAAGTAGAAACTCCTCATTTCTGCCTTAAACCCCACCCGTAAATGGTTTTAACACTCTTATTATTACATTCTCTATTACTGCAACTTTCAAAATTGGCTCTGTCTATCAGACAATATTATTTGATCACTGTTTTCTCACACCTGTCATATTTATTCTTGGATTTTTTTTTGGTTTGTCTGTTTTATTTATATTAGCCAATACTCAATTTGAAGACAGTTTGATTGGCCATGTATCTCTATGGAATACTGCCATTTCTGTATAGTGCTGAAAGAGACAATACCTTGTGGCATCACCTAGTAAATAGAGTGAGAGAATGTTAGTGCGGCAAATTTATCTCTGAAAGTCATTTTCAGGGGGAAGAGATGAACTAATCCAATCACTATAAAAGCATATGCTCCTTAATTGGGCTGTATTATTTAAAAGCATGGGTTTGATTCGAAATAAAATTGCCTGAGGTTTCTGTGTTACTGACTTATTGATAATAATGCTGGCTACTAGTTTTTAGTATTTTCAAGGAATATGCAAAATTAAAGTATGAAATTAAAACAAACCTGTAGTTTTAAAATATTACATTTTTTTAGTGCTTTTCTTTTTTCTGTTATTTTCAACTCTCATGTTTTGAAATATATTAAAGGAGAGAAGCATTTGTTTGAAATAGGACACAAAAAAGTATAATTCAAATAGCAATATAAGAATAAGATAAATCATATCATCTTAGATGTTATTCCTAGACCCTAAAGTAATATTATTTTGATTTCTTTAAGAATAGAGAACTTTGTTTACAGTTGTTCAACTTTGCAGTTAAGAGTAATAAATCACCATTCTTTACAAAACTAAAACAAAACCTTAGAGCTCAAATGATATAAGTGATATGTATGTGATATTGTGATCTGTATTATTTTGTCATTTCTATAGTCTCAGCTTGAAACTTAATATAAAAGAAATATTTCACTGCTTTGTTCTAAATCATGCTTGATCCAACGTGAAAATATTGTTTTGGATTTCTTAATAGAAAAAAATCCTAATTAAATAGTAACCGTGCTGCAAAAAGATTCTTGGAGTTCACCTTTGGTTATATATTTAGCACATTTTCTATTAAAATATTTCTAGATTTTAGTGTCTGCTTGGTTTTGGTTGTCTAAGCTGTAATAAGTAGCCTTGGGACCCCTAAAGGCACACCCCACACACTTATGCTGTGTGACCTAAGGTCACAAGTAATGGCTGCAAGCTAATTGATTGAGAAAGGGTTGTCTGGCAGGGCCCCTTTTCGTCCTCCCTTTACATTCCTAAGTTCTGTGAGAGAGGCACTAGCAGCTCAGCCTAGCAAGGAAGGAAAAAAGAGAGGAAGTTTCTCTACGTTCTGATTACACTCTGAATTCCCTTGTAGTGAACTTGCTTCTCTCCACCCACTTCTTACCAAGAACTCCTTAACTCCAGGGTGAACGACTTAAAGCAGAGTTACCTGAAAAGTGATTTGAGTATTCATTGAACTGAAAGAACAAATCACCTACTTCAGGCGGTGGAAAGCGTATGGAAATTATATTAGAAATTCAGCAAAGTGCACAGCTGCATGATACAGAAGCCGGCACTCAGATTGACAGGCAAATAAGCCAGCTTGTGAAGGGGCCTCTGGGTGGCAGCTCTGGGCTTTTGGGTGTTGGACAACCATAGGCAAAACTGAAATGGAACAGGGGCAGAAAATAGCACACTTTTACTCTACGCAACTGTTGCTTTCGCATGGTGAGTGCAGATTTAAGATATTATTTCCAATATACTTTCTGTGTTGTAAGACAAGAAATCTGTTGTGCTTTGAGGGAAATTATAACAAAAGCATTTCTTAGAAACTCCTAGATGATACGGTTTTCTTTCTTCTTGATTTCACATTAAACCTGGAGTTGTGAACTGAAAAATACAACATTTTTATGGTCTTGTGTGTCCTTTTTCTTAAAGTTGTCCTTTTTGTTTAAATCATGCTTCTCTTCAGCCTGAATCAATATTGTTTTAGGCAAATTATGTGTGGAATAGATGATGAAGGAACAACGGAGTGACAGAATATATGTAAACATTTCATTTAGTTCGACTTCGCGTCACTTATCCATGGCTTCATGTTTTTCTGCCTTATCTCAGGAATATTTAGCACAGTCTGTATGAAAAGAGCTTTGTGTGAGAATTCCTGGCCAGTTGAAGGGTCAGGGCCTGTGTGTTATCTGACTGCCAGCAAGATCACTGGTGTGTCCTCTTATTTTTAATCTAAAATAAGAAAAAAAAAAGTGCACCTTTACATATCAAAAAGTAAGTGTCTTTTGATTCCAACAGTTCCCTTCTTATAGTTTATGGGTGTTATTCCTGGCAAAGAATTGTTTACATTTCTTTTGAGAAGTGGCTTGCAAACTTCTTTTTTTTTTTTTTTTTTTTGGTCTTGTTTGCTCATATTTCATTGAAACTTTGCACACTTTAAAAAATATCATCTTGAAATAACACTAAGTAGTTTTTATTTCAGTGCAAATATTTTGAAAGTTGGTAGACATGTTTTCTGGGGAAAAATGCCTCAGTGTAAATTATGTTTAATTCCTAGTTTAGTCATACTTATAATTCCATCTTAAATGTAGTTCTTGCTTTTTTAAAAAATCAGAGCCTATGGAGAATATTCCTAGACATGTTAATAGGAGAGAAATGTTTTTCTTCTGCAAAAACTGCAAATTCATTATTACAATTTAATAAGCGCCAAAAATATTATTGCTGGTGTTGACTTTGTTTAAAAAGCCATTTTATTAACAAGGTGACTGTGTTAGATGTCACTAAATGACATGAAGTGAAAAATGTGTATTAACACTATTGATTTGATAAAATATAGAGGTCTGTGTTATTACTGTGTGCGTCACATTCATTTTAACTTTTTGGAGACTAGCTCAAAATTGTGTAATACAATTTTGTATATTCATTTTAAAAATAACATTTACTAGAGAAGGCTCCTGTTTTTGAGATTTATGCATTCTGTTTGCTAAAGCAAATTAATACACTGAAAAATATATTGGAGTAATTGTGAAGCTATAAAACTTTACAAGGGGAGGAAAGCTTTTAAGGAAGAATTAATGTGCTTTCAGTTATAAGGCAATTTTGAAGGATTACTTAGCTCTTCTTTGCACAGATTTATGGAAACATCAACTGTTACAGAACTGAGTAATAGTCTTGACTTTCATACAAAAACCATGTATAAAAAGGATAATTATTTCAGAACTATTTCTGTGATTTGATACATACTTCTTTCAAAAATTGCAAAATGTGACTGACAAATCCTTTTCTAAGAGAACAAGTTCGTTATGTTCTCGTCACCTGTTACATTCATTCTCTCTTGCCCACATACCCAGTTTCTAGCTGTTTATTAGTGCTGCAGGAAAGTGAAAAACCTTTCTTTTTTGAAAAGAAAATGTTGAAGTTTTCATCTGTGTGAAACTTTTGCGCTTTGAAAATTATGTTCTTATTGAAATCACCCAAAGTGCTTTTTATGAGATCTTTTGTTATGACTTTAATATGAATAGCCAAGAAAGACATGTAAATTGTTTGAATTTTTCTTTTAATATATCTCAGTAAACAAAGTTAAGGTGTGGCTGAGAATTTGTGAAAGGCCAAGAGATCAGCCTTGTGAAGACTTCTCCCTTTGGTATCAAGATTGGAAAAAAAGTATACCCCTTACCTATTCTCTCCAAATCAATCTAGAGACCAAAATATAAAGGGAACCTTCTGATTTTCCTTGGTTGTAAAGTCTAACCACAACTCAGGAATTTACTATGCTGTGAGGAGGGGCTACAAAGAATGAGTTTTCCTTTAATGGAAATACATACCTTGTGAAAAAACAAAGATAAAGAGATCCCCTGCTTGGTTTTTCTAACACTTAATCTCAAATGACTATCTTCTGTCCTCTCTGTTCAAATTTATTTATTGACTGATAGCTGAGATGAAAGCATCTTTTAAAAACTGAAGTCAACTACAACATTATTTTAATATCATGGTTTTAAGAAGGTATATGTTTTCTCTTATAAAGCTAATTTTCTGCAGAAGTTTAAAGTATGTATTTGATTACTGAGAAACAGTGGACTTATGTTCACAATCAATATATGGTAACTCTCTTGTCTATATACATAAAACATATACTCACATATAAACACATAACACATCTGTGCTTATATTTCTAACATATTGAGGCAATGTCTTTCCCTCTTAGTTTTTAAATTATTTTTAAAGCAATGTATAGAATAAACAAGACCAAAGAAGAGGACCTTCTGATAAAAGTTCTAAATAAAATAAGAAAAAAGTGTTTTACCAATGATGTGAGGATATTAAGCACTTGTTACAGAATATTTCTTGAGTGACAGTTTACTGCTTTTCATAGGTATTTGTTTCCATATTGGACTTAATTATCCTTGCCTATACATCAAGTTGATGTGTGTGTGTGTGTGTATACTTATGAGCTCACATAAGGATAAGAGAGTAGCCTGGACATATGCCAGGGTTATAACGCTCTCTGATTTACTTAATTCTCATGGTCGCTCCATTTCAGGTTCTTTCTGTACTTTTGTAGCAGTCAACATCTGTTACAGTGAAATTGTGCCTTCTCTGTTGAGGATGAATATTATATCAGCTGAATTCTTGTTTCAATTGCACTGATACATTTATGTTAAAAAAATATTTATTCCATTAAAATATAAACCAGAATCTATAGGATTAGATTCTATCATCTCAGACAAATTATGGGTCCTTAAAGACTTTACCAGAAGCAGTTTAGTTTTATTTTTCTTCTTACTGGGGAGAAAAGCCTAGAGGTTGTTCATTTTTCTAGATACTTAATCTTAAGACTCACATCTTTCTTAAATTATGAAAAACGTAGAGATTTTCTTTTTAAATATTTCTTCTTTGAACATCAGCTCTAATTTCTTTTTTGAAATTCTCTAGTAGATTTTGTTAAAGTTTCACAATATATCATACATATTTCTTATATTTTCTTTCACATTATTTTATGTACCTGCCTATACTGCACTATGGATGAATTATTCGGAGATATCTTCCAATGTACTGATTCTTTTTTTGACTATATCCACTCCAGAATTTATGTTTTGACTATATTTTTTCTTTTTCTGACAACTCTAGTTGATTATTCTTTCATATTGTTTCATTTTATCTTAGTTTCTTACATGTTGTATAGATGTTATTCCTTACTTTGTCTCTTCAAAGATCCTAACATTATTATTTTTAGGTCAATCTGAAATTGCTCTATTATTTTCATGTCATCTGAAATGACCTCACTTTTTTTTTAACTGATATCTTTTAATATTATTCTCTCATGTCTTAGAATTTTGGTTTTCAGATTCAACTTGAGTGAGATGAATTTTTAAAATTTTCTCTCTTTCATAGCTAGACTCCCCCCACCACCAGTTCCATAGTCTTAATGTAAGTACAGTAGCCTACCTGTTCTCAGCACAAAATCTTTGATAATGGGGATATCAAAATCTAGTTGCTAAATCAAAGAGTAGTTTGGCTCCAGTTCTGACTGAGAGATTATGGCTTCTTACTCTGGCCTCCCCAAGGAAGCAACTCTCTGTAAGTCATGGGGAAGGGAGGTTATACTCAGTTATTTAGCTTCTAGTTATCCTAATCTCAGATTTTAATCAGTAAACTTGACTTTGGTTATTACACTCTATGGGGCAAGTGTGGTCTTTCAGCTACTTTGCAGATACAGGGAATTTCTTGCTTCTCATTTGAGAGACCAGCTGGTGCACTGTACCTCACTTTATGTTTATGTTCTATTTTTGGTTTTGTTTTTCAGTTTCACTTTTATGTTATCTCTTCTAAAATTTACCTATTGTTGTTATATGTGAGAAGCAAGGCAAGGGGCTCAAACCATATTCATGTAATACAATCTTGACAAGAGTTCTCAAAACCATGATGTTGGAGTTAGAGAACCTGTGTTTAAATTCTCACTGTCTTATGAATCATGTGTTATTAGGCATAAGCCTTTCATTTTATATAAGTCTTCATATCCCATGACAAATATTGATAGTAATACCTATCTCATAGGGCTGTTGCAAGTATTAAATGGGAAAATATTCAGAGAGTAGTCAGCCCTGTGCTTAACCATGCCAAGTGTGTAAAATTCAAGGAGTAGGGAAAAAGCAAACAAATCAAAAAGAAAACTAGATGCTACCAATCATGTAATGAATTCATAGTAATTAGAATATTAAATAGACTTGTTTCTTGTATTCTGAGTGAATGAAACATTATCATTTTTATATCTAAATCAAATTTCTGAAGACAGATATCAAATGCATGAATTCCCACAGGTGGATCAGATGTCTCTTACACTATCCATGTAACTTAGGAAGTATAAGTGAATATAATTCAGAGAATCTTAATAAAATCAAAAGCATTCTTCAAAATGATACTTTAGGCATAGTTATTCTAAATCTGTGCCACTTAAGACAAACAGAAGAGTAGAAGAGATAAGTGGCTTGAGAACATGCTTTTAGCTTGATCAACAATAATGTGTATTGCCAGGGTTGAGTTTCTAAAGCAGAGAAAAGAGATGGGGCAGGTCTCTTGGATTTCAGATAGTCCTGCTTTGTAGCCTTGCAGCTAATGTGTAATATTAGTATTTTTTAACGTCATCTGTTTTGATGTTCCAGAATTCAAATTTACAACATTGGCAGGGTGCAGGTTGGGTGGGGTGGGAAATGGGATTCTGAAAATAAAAAGTTTTAAAGTAAACAGAGAGAGGCTGAGCTTGGTAGCTCAGCCTGTAATCCCAGAACTTTGGGAGGCCGAGGTGAGTGGATTGCCTGAGCATGCGGGTTCGAGACCAGCCTGGACACCTTGGTGAGACCTCATCTCTACAATAGAATAAAAAATAGTCAGGCATGGTAGCGCACGTCTGTAGTCCTGACTACTCGGAATGCTGAGGTGGAAGGATCGCCGGAGCCCAGCAAGTTGGCGCTGGGGTGGCTGTGAGCATGCATGCCACTGCACTCCAGCCTGGGCGAAGGAGTCAGACTCCAACTCAAAAAATAAAATAAAATAAAATAAAATAAAATAAAATAAAATAAAGAGAGATGGTGATGAAGATGACAAAGCAGCAGTAGCAACTTGAAATTAGTCTTAGTATTTGAAAATAGAGGTTTCTAAGAAACTGTCTTAGCCGGGCTCAGTGGCTCAGCCTGTAATCCCAGAGCTTTGGGAGGCTGAGGTGAGTGGATTGCCTGAGCCCGCAGGTTCGAGACCTGCCTGGGCCACTTGGCAAGACCTCATCTCTACAATAAATCAAAAAAAAAGAAAAAATTAGTCGGGTGAGGTAGTGCGCGCCTGCAGTTC
>CAUYQG010205115.1:0-16088 GCA_963574415.1 Tarsius wallacei | reverse complement strand
ATCTTTGACAAAGCTTCTACCACCAACAACTGGGGGAGGAGAACCTATTCAGTAAATGGTGCCAGGAAAACTGGCTGACCACATGCAGAAGATTAAAACAAGATCCCTGCCTATCATCATACACAAAAATCAACTCTAAATGGATCAGAGACCTAAATGTAAAACCTAAAACTATAAGAACCTTAAAAAATGCAGGAGACACACTTAGGTCAACAATTCCTGATCAAAACCCCAAGTGCCCATGCCATAAGAGATAAGATAGACAAGTGGGACCTCATCAAACTGACAAGCTTCTGCAAAACCAAAGAAACCATCAAGAGCATGGGGAGACAGCCCACAGACTGGGAAAAAATATTTGCCAACTGTATGTCTGACAAAGGCTTAACATCTAGGATCTACAAGGAACTCAAACGTGCTGAAAAGAAAAACAAAAACAAAAACAACAACAAAAAAGGTCCCATTACTAAGTGGGCAAAATATATGAATAGACAGTTCTCAAAAGAAAACGTACAAGCTACCAACAGATACATGAGAAGTGCTCAGCTTCACTAGTCATCAAACAAACGCAAACTAAAACAACACTGAGGTACCACCTAACTCTAGTCAGAATGGCTATCATCAATAACTCAAAAAACAGCAAATGCTGGAGAGGATGCAGTGAAAAGAGAACACTTCTACACTGTTGATGGGAGTGTAAACTAGTATAGCTTCTGTGAAAAACAGTGTGGTGATCCCTAAAAGATCTAAATATCAACCTTCCATATGACCCCACAATCCCCCTTCTGGGAATATAGCCAGAAGAACTCAAATCACTCTATAAAAAAGATACCTGTACACATATGTTTATCACAGCATTTTTCACAGTAACAAGAACATGGAACCGATCATGTTGCCCTTCAAAAGAGGACTGGATTAAAAAATGTGGTATATATACATGATGGAATATTATGCAGCCACAAAGAAGAACAAAATCATGAACTTCGCAGCAACCTGGATGGACTTAGAGTCTATAATACTGAGTGATCGTTTACAGAAACAAAGAACTGAGTATCACATGTTCTTCCTCATAAGTGGACCTTGAACAATTATCATAATACTTTAAGAAAAGGATTGGCAGTAGCAGGAAACTGATGGGAGGGGGTTTGTGAAGTGGGATTGGCAGTAGTGGGAATCTGCCTGTGGAAGGGGAGGCACACCTCATCCACAAGGGTACCTGCATAATGAATATTTTTATACCTAACCCTGAATTGGACCCCACATCTTTAAAAGAAAAATTAAAAAAAAAAAAGAATCAAGGAGACGAAAAGTTGGTTCTTTGAAAGGATAAGTAAGATTGGCAGACCACTGACCAGAGACAGAGAGAGAGACTCAGAGAGTGAGGAGAAAAAGATAGATAGAGAGAGAGAGAGAGAGAGAGAGAGAGAGAGAGAGAGAGAGAGTTCAAATAAACACAATTAGAAACAAAAAAGGCAATACTACAACTGACCCTGAGAAATTTACAAAAGACTGTCACAGATTATTATAAATATTTGCATGTGAATAAACTAGAAACTCTAAAGGAAATGGTGGAATTCCTGGCATCACATAACCTCCAAAGATTGAAATAGGAAGAAATTGAAACCCTAAATAAAACAATAACAATCCTAGACATCAACTCTGTAATAAGAAAACTACCCACCAAAAAAAAAAAAAAAAAAATCTGATCCAGATGGTTTCTCAGCTAAATTATTCAAGATGTACAAGGAAAAATTGATACTAAACCTATTGAAAGAATTACAGGCATGAGAAAAGAAAGGCGTTCTCCCTAGCTCATTCTATGAAGCTAATATCATCTTGCTACCCCAAAATGATATCCCAGAAAGACTCAACAAGGAAAGAAAACTACATGCCAATTTCCCTGATGAACATTGATGCAAAAATCCTCAACAAGATTCTAGCAAATCACATCCAACAGCACATTTTATGGATCATCCATTATGACCAGGATGCAAGGCTAGGTCAACATAAGTAAATCAGTAAGTGCAATGCTTCACATAAATAGGTGTAAAACCATGAACCACATGATTATCTCATTAGACAAAGAAGAAAAATTGATAAAAAGCAACATGCTTTCTTGATAAAAACCCTCCAACATCTAGGCATCAAATAAATATTCCTCAAAATGATAAAAGCCATCTATGACAAAACCGTAGCCAACATCAGGAGCTAGGAGCATCCCCCTAAGAACTGAAACAAGATGAGGATGCCTACTCTCACTCCTTCTATTTAACATAGTACTGGAGGTCCTATCCAGAGTAATCAGGCAGGAGAAAGAGATTACGGTATCTAAACAGAAAAAGAGGAAGTTAAGTTACCCTCCTTGCAGATGATATGATTCTATACCTAGTCTGTCAAAAACCTCCTCACACTGGTAATGACTCTGGTAAAGTATTGAGATAGAACATCAGTGCACAAAGTTCTATACACCAACAACAAGCAAGCTGAGAACCAAATTAAAAACACAATCTCATTTACATTAGAGACACACACACACACACACACACACACACACACACACACACACACACACCTCTGCATCCACCTAACTAAAGAATTGAAAGATTTTTACAATGAGAACTACAAAACACTTCTGAAAGAAATAAAGAATGACATAAAGAAATGAAAAAAAAATCTTATGCTCATGTATTGGAAAAATCAATATTATCAAGATGCCTAGTCTGTACAGGACAATCTACAGACTCAATGCAATCCCTCTCAAATTGCCAGCAAGGCCAACAACAACAGCCATGAATAAAAGGGAACTATATTTAGCAAATGATGCTGAAAAAACTGGCTAATCACATGCAGAATAATGAAACTGGACCCCTACCTAACATTATATAGAAAATTAACTCAAAACGTATAAAGAATTTAAAAGTGAAACCTCAAACTATAAAAATCTGTGAAGAAAACTTAGGGAACACACTCCCAGACATCAGAGTAGACAATGAATTTATGGCCAAGTACTCAAAAGCAAATGCAAAAGCTAAAATTGACAGCTGGGACCTTATCAAGCTAAAAAACATTTTGTACTACAAAAGAAGCCATCAAGGGAATGAAGAGACAACCAACAGAATAGAAAAAAATATTTGCAAGCTGTGCATCTGGCACAGGTCTAACACCTAGGATCTATAAGGAATGCAAATGAATTGAAGGGAAAAAGAAAAACAAACAAACCCATTAAAAAGTGGCCAAATGACATGAACAGACACTTTTCAAAGGAAACCATTCAATCAGCGAACAAACACATTAAATTTGAGTAGTCTCACTAAACATCAGATAAATGTAAATCAAAAGTATGATGAGATACCACCTCACAACAATCAGGTGGGCTATCATTAAAAAGTCAAAGAACAACAGGTGTTGGCGAGTCTGAGGGGACAAGGAAATGCTTCTACACTGTTAGTGAGAATATAAGCTAATTCAACCTTTGTGGAAGCATTGTGGCATTTTCTCAAAAGCCTCCAAACTATGCTTGGCAACTGAGGGAGAGAGTCATTCTTCTAGAATGGCTCCATGTTCCAGTAGAAGGAAATATTAGAATTGTTAAAATATGTATTTAAAACAAGTCTCAGTTGTAAAATATACATAACATTTGTGTTTAGTATGTTATAAAATTAGGAAATTTTGTTATTTAATATAAAAATGATAATCAAAATCATGTCATTTACTGAAGTGTCTTACAAGTATATGCAATGGCAAAGTAAAAGCTAAGGTTTAAAGGGTCCTGAATATACCATTTATTATGGATACTTTTGTCATTTGTGATCAAGGACTCAACATTAGCAGAGCATGGTGCATACCCTAAGCATTCACTCTGGATATTAACCATATTCAGGCTGCATGAGCAATTTTTGCTACATCCCTTAAGTTTGACTGGTTGCAGAGCTAACGGTGTTGGAGACAAAACACAGTTTTGGAAGACAGGCAAAAATTTGAAAAGTTGAATTGCTTAAATATGAAAAAAAGTTAAGCTTAATTTCTCTCTGAGCTAAGAAATGCACTTGAATCTTGAATAACAAAGTATCCATTCCCAATGTTAATTAATGAGCATCATTTTCTTGTTTTTTATAACATTTTTAACTTCAGAATCACCAATTGATTCTGAAGTTAATTTGTAAATAAACATAATATCTACAATTTTTTTACAGGGTGACTATGAAATAGTTTGGAATACAAGCAAATAATAGTGTTTAAAAAATTTATATATGTGTTGATCTGGAAATGATATGCAGGAAAAGAGATGTCAATTATTTCAGTTATTGACAACTAGATGCACTCTGAGTATTAAAAATATGTATTTTATATACTTGAAAATTGGTAAAATATTAATATTTAGCAAACTATTAAATTTTAGTTTTATTTGAATTGATTAATTCAAAAATTTTATATTCTTTCCCTTTAATTTATATTTCACATTTTTCTTTTGGTAGATAATTCTGTACATTTTAGAATAAAATTTACTTTTAAAAATTTTAAACAATTTTATCTTTTGAAATGTTATATCTAATTTATTCTTTATGAAAATGTTTAAATTTGTACCCTGAAGTCAACTACATTATATTTTAATGTTTATATTATTACTGTAAATAAAACACCAATTATTCAGCATCTTTAATCCATAATCACTCTCATTCACTAGCTTTCATATGCAGTGGATTCAATTTGTCCAATACAATGTATGTAATAAGCATATAGGGTGGGAAGCGGTAGAAACCAGTTTATTCTCTCTTTATTCTTCTGGAAGAGTCTACGGCAGTGACTGGGTTTTCTCTCTGGTTTTCACCCCTGCTGGGCAAACTATCCCACAATATTCCTGGCCCCATCTGGCAGCTTGTGCCTTGATTCCAGCTCCTGGACTTAACTTAGAACATTTATTTCTTTCACCTTCAGCAATTTAAGTATTTGTTGCTTTCTACTCTTGTTAATCTAACAATTGCTGGGGTTATTAATTTCATAATTATGAACTATCTTACATAGGCTATTTTATCTAGTCTGCATCCTGAAGTGGGTACCCACATTCACTTCTATAACGACATCTGATTCTGGAAGCAGATACAGCAATTTAAATAGTAGCAAACTTAAGTGTGTAGTGACTAATAAAATTAAAAGAGATCGTATATTTTGGGGGCATCTTATAGACTAATGTGATGCCTAGTTTCTCAAGGAATCATTTTAAATTAATTAGGTTATAAATAAGTCTTTTTATTTTTATTTTTTAATGTTAGGTTCAGGGGATACACATGTGTATTCATTACAAGGACATATTGTGTAGTGGTGAGGACTGGGTCTCAGGATGCTGATCCCCCAGATAGTGGACGTTGTGCCCCATAGGTAGTTTCTGAACCTTAAACCCCCTCCTTCTTCCCCCCTTACTGGTGTCCCCAGTGTCTATTATTTTCATCTCTGAGACCGTCCAGCTCCCACATATAAGCAAGAACATACAGTGTTTGGTTTTCTGATTCTGAGTCAGTTTACTTAGGATGATGATCTCCAGTTCCATTCAAGTTACTGCAAAGGACATGATTTCATTCTTTTTTATGGCTGTGTAGTATTCTTTGGTGTATATATACCACATTTTCAATGATCAGCTGATGAGCATGGATTTCATATCTTTGGAATTGTGAATTGTGCTGTAATAAACATGCGTGTGCAGGTGTCTTTTTGATATAACGACCTCTGTTCCTTAAGGTAGATACCTCATAGTGAAATCGCTATCTCAAATGGTAGATCTATTTTAGTCCTTTGAGTAATTTCCATGCCACTTTCCATAGAAGTTGTAGTAATTTAAACTCCGACCAACAGTTTGTAAGTGTTCCCTTTTCTCTGTGCCTGTACCAGCATCTATTGTTTCTTGATTTTTTTAAATAATGGCCATTCTGGCTGGTGTAAGGTGGTATCTTATTGTGGTTCTAATTTGCATTTCCCTGGTGGTGGGTGACATTGAGCATTTTTCATGTTTGTGGGACATATGTATATCTTCTTTTGAGAGATGTCTGTTCATGTTGTTTGCTCACTTTTTAATGGGATTATTTGCTTCTTTTCTTGTTGATTTATTATATTGAATTTGTAGATTACTTTGGGTCATTTGGTCATTTTTAACAACGTTGATTCTTCTAACCCATAAGTGTGGAATGTTTTTCCATTTGTTTATGCCCTCTACGATTTCTTTCATCAGAGTTTTGTAGTTCTCCTTGTAGAGATACTTCATTTCCTTTGTTAATTATATTCCTAGGTACTTTAACTTTTTGGCTGCTATTGTAAATGAAGTTATTTGCTTCTTGGCTTGGTAACTATTGATCTATTGATGTATAGCAGTGCTACTGATCTGTTTCTGTTGATTTTATATCCTGAAACTTTACCAAATTTATTTATTAAGTCGAGGAGTCTTTTGGAGGAATTTTTGGGGTTCTCTAGAGACAATATCATATTGTTAACAGAGATAGTTTGATTTCTGCTTTTCCAGTTAGGATACTTTTTTTTTCCTGATTATTCTGGCTAGGACTTCTATGACTGTGTTGACTAGTGATGGCAAACGTGAGCATCTTTTTCTTGTTTCAGTTCTGAAGGGGACTGTGTTCAACTTTTCTCTATTCAGGATGACTTTGGCTATAGGTTTGTCATATATAGATTTTACTATTTTGAGGAATGTTCCCTCTATGCCTATTTTGCTGATGGTTTTTATCATGAAGGGATGCTGGATTTTATCAAATGCTTTTATTTTGCATCTAGTGAAATGATCATATGATTGTTGTTTTTAGCCCTATTTATGTAGTGGATCATGTTTATTGACTTGCATATGTTTAACCACATCCCTAGGATAAAATTCACATGGTTGTGGTGCATCATCATTATTATTATTGTTATTTTATGTGCTGTTGAATTTGGTTTGCTAATATTTTCTTGAAGATATTGCAACCATATTTATAAGGAATATTGTTCAGTAATTTTCATTTTTTGTTATATATTTTCCTGACTTGGTATCAGAGTAATACTGACCATATAGAATGAGTTAGGGAGGATTCTCTCTTTAATATTCTGGAATAGCTTTAGCAAAACTGGTACCAGTTCTTAGAAGGCCTGGTATAATTCAGCTGTGAAACCATCATATCCTTTTTGTTGTTGTTGGCAGATTTTAATTACTATCTGTATCTCACTGCTCCTTACTGGTCTGTTCAGGGTTTCTATTTCTTCCTAAGTAAAGGTTGGGGGTTGTTTCTAGGAACTTATCCATTTCTTCTAGATTGTGTAGTATATTTGAATAAAGGTGTTCATAATAGTCCTGGTTGTTTTGAATTTCCATTATATCAGTTGTAATGTTTTCTTTTTAATTTCTGATTGAGTTAATTTGAGTCTTCTTACTTCAAAAATTAATCTAGCTAGTGGTCTATCAATTTTGTTTATCTTTCAAAGAATCAACTTCTTGTTTCATTGATCCTTTGTATTTTTTAATTTAAATTTCATTTAGTTCTGTTCTGATCTTTGTTATTTATTTTCTTCTTCTAGCTTTGAGTTTGGTTTATTCAAACTCAAGTTTCTTGAGGTGTGAGGTTAAGTTGCTGATATGTAATCTTTTGGTTGTATTAATGTTAGCCTTACATGCTATACATTTTCCTCTGAGAACAGAATTAGCTGTTTCTCAGAGATTTTGGTAACTTGTTTCATTGTTGCTATTTGTTTTAAGGAATTTTTAAATTTTAATCTTGATGTCATTGTTGACTCAAGAATCATTCAGGAGCAAATTGTTTAGCTTTCATGTAGTTCGTTGGTTTTGTAAGATCTTCTTAGAGTTAATTTCTAGTTTTATTCCACTGTGATCTGATATAGTGCTTGATATAATTTCAATTTTTTTGAAATTATTGAGACTTGATTTGTGGCCTATCATATGATCTACCTTGGAGAATGTTTCATGTGATGTTGAGAAAAATATATATTCTATAGTTTTAGGGTGGAATGTTCTGCAGATGTCTGTTAGTTTGGTTTCCTCTTGATTCCTGTTTAACGCCAACGTTTCTTTGATGACTCTCTAGAAACTTGATGTCTATTGCAGTCAGTGGAGTGTTGAAATCTCCACTATTATTGTATTGCTGACTATCTCTTTTTAAAAATCTAGTAGAATTTGTTTTCTAAAGCAGGGGGTTCTGGTGTTAGACCCATATATTTAAACATATTATGTCCTCTCATTGGGTTGATCCCTTTATCATTATATAATAACCATCTTTGTGTTTATTATTTTTTAGTGTTGTTAATTTAAAATCTGTTTTATCTGATATGAGAATGACTGTTCTTGCTGATTTTTTAATTCCCTTTGCATGAAATATTTTTCCCCCCAGCTTTTTACTTTGAGTCTATAGTCAAAGTAAAAAGCTTTGTGAGCTAAGTTGTTCTTTGTGAGCTAAGTTGTTCTCTTGAAGGCAGTGGATATTTAAGTTTTTTGTTTGTTTTTGTTTTTGAATCCATTCTGCCAGTCTATATATTTTTTTAGTGGGGCATTAAGACAATTCATATTCAGAGTTAACTACATGTGAGTGAACATACTATGTGTCATTTTGAGCATGAACATTAAATGCCACCTTTATTTTTATATGTCAGTGGGGATTTGGGATTTTTGTTTGTGCAGCACATGTTACCTCATATTGACTGGCATAGTAATTCATATAAAATTATTTAATATGAGTCAGGAGACAATCTTTAGACCTAAATCAGATCTCACATTAATTCAGGACAGTTTGTCAACTTATTGAACTTTTCTATCTCATATAAAAGACTTGGTTTAGGACTAATCATCCCTAAATTTATTTCAGTTTCAAAATCATGTTTTTTTGCCTCCCCCAAGAATTTGTAAAGAGGCTTATCATGAATACAATTGAATAAATACTTTTTCCATAGATGTTCTTAAGAAATTATCTCTTTTAAAAATAATCAGTAAAAATTTTTCCATGATAACTGTTGTTATTTTTAGTTTAAACTGTCTTTATGCACAAACCTGTAACTATAACAGTATGTAACTGACAATCACAAAAATTACTTTTGACTCAACATGCTTCAGAGAGCCTATTTTGACTTCTAACTAAACATTTGTTTAGAAATTGTGCTTTGAAAAAATCTGACTTAAGGTTATATGCCTGTGAAAGTATCTCATTAAACAGTATTGCTTCTAAAATTCTTATTAGTTCTATATTAAATATAGTTTGTGTATATATTTACATAAAACAAGGACTAAGCTTTACAAGAATGAATATTTATCTATACTGGAGTTTCTACTCCTTTATATAATTTCTGGTATGTAATAGGTGATCATTTAAAAATATGTTGATGTGTGATGTATATTTTAAGGCCAGCATATAGATAATATTTATTTGAATTATAAAATATTCATGTCTGATTTTATACACAATGACTTTTTGAGCCTAGAAAAATAAAAAATTAAGTATTAGTTCAGGGATAAAGACTTAAAATAACATTTTCATACTTCTAGCATTAATTAATTAACTCATTTATTTATTCATGCATTTGTTCATTCACTTGACAAATGTTTACTGAGCCTTTTATTGCTAGGTTATATATTAGGTACTATGGATACTAAAAAATATGCTAAAGCAAAGTTATATTATATATTATTAATTTGTTTAGTAATGTATTTATAATTTATGTTTTGTTTATTTGAAATAATTTACTGAAAAATTATGAAAAGTTATATTATTTAGAAAATATGTTTTTATTAAAGCATTATAAAACCAAAATGATGATAATTACATATATTGCTTTGATGTGTTGCTTTTAGTGGTTATGTCATAGAATTATTATGTAATCTCAAAACCCTGTGTACAAGTGACTTAATTAAAACATGTTGCTGCCAAAAAATAAGCAATCATTTATTTCATCACTAATACAATTCTGACAATCACAATAATTTGAACCCTCATTTTTCATAGCCCTCATATTTTAAAATAGTAATCAAGTCGCAGAAGCTGATACAAAACAAAAGTAAATGAAACATTTTAAGAAATCTTTTATATTAGGTTTGTTATTATTGATCCATGCATACAGTTATTGATTTGTCTGTATATAAGCAAACACATACATACACTAACTTGGTACTACTGCAATTTTAAAAATCAACATTCTTATTCTTTTAATTAATTAATTTGTATCCTTATTTTAAAACTAATATCCATATTAAAATAACTCCTTTAAAAATTAAATAAGACGTGATAAACATAAATCAGACTCTGTATACCCTCACTGATAAACCACATTGAATCATGTCTTTTCTATTCTGCAACTGTTTTCCTTTCTTATCTTCTGAGCAACCCACTCAGAGTAGAAACTCATGGGTTCTAACTAAATCATTTGGAACTCATTACTCTTATTATCTCCTTTGTATGTTTTCTTTTACTATTTTCTATTTCCACCAAGGTTAAAGGATACATTTCTTATTTTATACTTAAAATGTCATAGTTTTGTTTTTCAAATTATATTTTCATCATATCACATTTAGTTAGACATATTTATGGTAACGTTTTCATATTTCTTATTCTATTAAATTTCTATAGAAAGAAATATTTCTTTGTTATGTTTATATATTCAGAAGAAGAAAAAATGGTAGATTGTGCCCATTCTAATATTAATACTTTGAGAAAACAGTTGAACACCATTTTGGCAGAAAGGTCACATTTTGGTAAAAGTTCTTGTAAGTTTAATTTCTATACTCTTAGTAAAAAAAAAAAAATTGACCTTCATGTCTCCTGAAAATTTTCATTATATTACCTCAAATCCAACATGGAATAATTATGAGACCCTCTTACACTCACCTTTCCTCCTGAACTTAGACTTCTATTATATTATTTTTGTTTATGCTATCATCTATATTCTGGTATTTAAATTAAAAAGTGTGAATTTTCTTAACTTCTTACTTTTTTGTTAAATTTAATTTAATTTACCTATTGAGTAATGTACATCTCAATGATATCATTTCTTTTTTTACATATACCTATGGACATGAAGTTTCTTCTGTTGTTTAACTTGAAATTTGGATTAGTCTTCTAAATAATTTTTCTTGCCATTCCACATTTCTTCATTTTTTCCTAATACTACAAAAAAACTTTCCCCAAAACATAAAAACAATCCTATTACTCTTTTGCATAATATCTGTCATTTCTTCTCCATTGCTTATAGAATAGAGAACAAATGACTTTGCTTAATATATGATTATTATCTTCAACAATATGTGAGATGTAATTCATCAAACATCACATCACTTTTTTTTATTTTGGTGGACATATATTTATAGTTCAAGCTTCCTGGCGTGTGTGTGTGTGTGTGTATGTGTGTGTGTGTTTGTGTGTATAATCGCTTGATAATTCATTGGCAATGAATAGATGACTTTTTTTGGTTTACCCAATTTTTTTAATTACAAGCACAAAATATTTTTTTTAAGAGAAGAAAAGCGAATTTTTAAATGTAGTGTTATTAGAACATTAACTAAAGTTCGATTTTTTTGTTTGTTTGTTTTGTTTTGTTTTTTAGTTGAGGTCTCACATTGTCATCCAAATTGGAGTGCAGTAACATGATCGCAGCTCACTGCAGTCTCAGAGGTTCAAGCAATCCTCTCTTCTCAGCCTCCAGAGTAGCTGGGACTATGGGTACATACTACCACACTCAGTTTATTTCTTTTTTTTGTAGAGAAAAGGTCTTGCTATGTTGCCTAAGCGGATCTGGAAATCCTGGGCTCAAGTGATTCTCTCACCTTGGGATTACAGGCATGACCCATTGCACCAGCCAAAATGTATTGTTTTAAAGATAATTGAGTTTTGAAATATAGTCAGTAAAGTATTTTTCTGACATATAAATGGACCCCTTGTAGGAGGAAGCTTCTCAAAAAATATTGGCACTATAATTATGTCACATTTCCTTTTTTCTATTTCCGATACTTTGTAAGTTTTCTCATTTCTAATAAAATCTTCAATTAGATTGCAGTTAATACCATACATTTACATACTGATTAGTAATGACATTATCAAATACACAAACCCTTTATGGAATACAGTATTTAAATTACTGAACAATAAAGGCATCATCAAAGTGTAACTTTATTAAAGTACATTTGAGCTCTTTAAAAACCGATTAGATTTCATCAATCTTTCCCAGATGATCATATAATATATATATATAGCAATATAGTAAATGACTTTTATGCATTTTTACCTTTCTTGGTTAAAGCTGTTATAGAAGAATCAAATTACATATAATACAAAAAGGCATATTAATAAACTTCATTTGCCCTCTCACCTAATTAATCATACTTGAGATATTTGAAAGGTCCATGCAGGGAGTGTAAAACTATATTGGGAAAAAATTGTCTTTCTTATTGTTACTATTTAGATTTTAAAGTTTTGAAATGGTTTTCAGCTAATAATTTTGTAAACCAGACATTTCTATATGAATATTTTGGATTGTTTTTCTTGAGCCCAGTGAAATTTTGTGTACATATGTATATGTACATTTGATTTGAATAGAGGATTTAAACATAGTATTTTAAATATTTAAGAGTGTCAATGACTCAAAATTAACAATTACAGATTTATGCTAACAAATATTACACATTTAATCTTTTTTTACTGTATAAAGTTTCAACTTTTAACTTTAGTAGAACTCTGCATTTATACAATTGATTTATGAGACTTTTAGTATTACATTTAAATGAACATTACTTTTATGTATTCTCTCCTAACTTGAGAAAAAATCACTACCAAAGATGCTTGGTAGGGAACAGGAGAGTGTCAAGAAAGCAAAATAACAGAAAATTTTATTGAAAAGTAGCTAATATTAGGCGTTATTCTAAGTGGTTTACATAGGCTCCGCCATTTTATTGCCACAACATTTTAAAAAAGAAAACCAAGTGAATATTATTTTCTCAGACTTTGCTGCTAGACATGATGAAATTGCCAAATGGAGTTTTAAACATAGGTGTGTCTAGCTGCAAAACCTGTGCATTTTTTCTGCTATACCACATTGCTTCCATTTGAAGTTAAAGTCAATCTTTTCCTCTAAATCCAGCATCGAAACAGTGCCCCTTTAGATTAGTTTTACTCTAAAATACAGTTCTAGAAACATATGTATATTTTAAGAATAATAAGTGAATGGAAGGGCAGAAAGGAGGGGGTAAGTGTTGAAAAACCACCCACTGGATACCATGCTCACCCTCTGGGTGACAGGCTCAATAGAATCCCAAATCTCACCATCACACAATATACAAACCTGCACATGTAACAGACTTACACATGTACCCCTGAATCTAAAATAAAATGTAAAAATAAAAACAAAAAAATTTTAGCACCTTAGAAGCTCAGTGTATTTCTTTCCCCTACCACAGCCCTGTTCCTCCTTGTATAACTCATAATTAACCATAGCAATGATCTGTCTCTCTCTCTCTCTCTCTCTCTCTCTCTGTCTCCCCCCCTTTCCTTCCTCCATCCCTTCCTCCTCTCTTTCCCTCTCTCTCTATATGTGTTTAACTAGATACATAAATTTTAATTGTACAATTTAATAAGGTACATGAGAAATATTGTTATACATATATAATGCACAATGATAAAGTTAGGGTATTTAGAGTATAAATACCCAAGTACAATACATTTTGTTAACTATAGTCACCCTTCACTGGATATAAATATTGAATTTATTTCTTCTGTGTTACTCTTTGGACCCCTTAACCCACTTTTCTTCACCTTCTTTCTTCCCGCACCCCAATTCACCCTTCTCAGTCTCTGTTACCTATCTTTTAATACTCTCCCTTCATGTGATCAAATTTTTAGTTTTCACATATGAGAACAAGGGCTACTTGTTTTTTATGCCTGACTTATTTCACTTAATATAATGACTTCAAGTTCCATTCATGTTGCTGCAAATTACATGATTTTATTTTTATGACCATATTCCATAAAATATATATTCTATATATTCAGTAATGTATATTCAGATACCACATACCAATGTGTATATTCACATATCATGTTTTTTTTTATCTACTCATCCTTTAATGGATACTTTGGTTGATTTCATATTTTAGCTATTATGAATAGTGCTGTGATAGACATGCAAGTGCTAGTAACCTTTTTATATTCTAATTTATTTTCCTTTGGGTAGATACCCAGCAGTGAGTTTCTAGATCAAATGGTAACTCTATTTTTAGTCTTTTGAGAAATCTCCATACTGATTTCCTAGTGGTTGTACTTGTTTACGTTTCCACCCATCCCCATCGTTTATAAGAGTTCCCTTTTTTCCACAGCCTCACCGACATCTGTTATTGTCTTTTTTTTTTTTTTTGCTAGAAGGTGAGAAAGCAGGACTCATTGAGAGAACAGAAAAGCTCCCATAGCAGGAGGGAACCCCAGGGTGTTACCCTTTTTTGTCTTTTTAATAATAGTCTGATCAGAGTAGGATGATTTCTTGTTGTGGCTTTTGTTTGCATTTCTCTGTTGATTAGTGATTTTGAACATTTTTTCATATACCTATGGACCATTTTTAATGTCTTTGTTTGAGAAATGCATTCATGTCCTTTACCACTTTTAAATGGGATTATTTGTTTTATTTATTTATTTTTTTGTTCAGTTGTTTGAGTTTTCTTTATTCTGGATATCAGTCCACTGTCAAATGGTTTGCAAATCTTTCTGTTCCATTCAACGTATTACCTCTTAAGCCTGTTGGTGATTTCCTTTTCTGTGCAGAAGCTTTTTAGTTTGTCTTTTTTTTCTATTTTTTGTTTGTATTGATTTAGTCATTTTTTGTTTGTTTGTTTAAAACAATGTCCAGGAGAATTTTCCTTAGGTTTTCTTCTAGTGTTTTTGTATAGTTTTGGTGTTACATTTAAGGCTTCAATCTGTTTTGTTTATTTCTTTACATGGTGAGAGACGGGGGTCCAGTTTCATTGTTCTTCATATAGCCATCCAATTTTTCTAGCACTATTTATTGAAGAGGATTTGTTTTCCCCCATGCAAATTCTTGTTGGTTTTTTCAAAGATCAGTTGCCTATAAATATATGATTTTATTTCTAGTGTCTCTATTATGTTCTATTGGTCTATGTGTCAACGTTTATATCAATATCAGGCTGTTTTGGTATATTTTGCAATATAATTTGAAATCAGATAGTGTGATGCCTTCAAATTTGTTCTTTTTTGCTTAGAATTGCTTTGGTTATTTGGGCTGTTTTTTGGTTTCATATGAATTTTAAGATTTTTTTTTCTAATTCTGGAAAGAATGCATTGGTATTTTGATAGAGATTGCATTGACTGTAGATTGCTCTAAGTACTATAGTCATTTTAATAATATTAATTATTTCTATACATGAGTAGGCATTTTATTTTGTTTGTAGCAATTGTAAATGACATGAATTTTTTTAATTTTTTATCAGCTAGACAATTATTAGTACATAGAAATGTTACTAATTTTTGCATGTTGATTTTTGTGTCCTGCAAGTTTACTGAATTTATTAAATTTTAAAACTTTTTTTTGGCAGAGTTTTTAGGCTTTTCTAGATATAGATATAAGACGATACTTTAGCAAAAGCAAAGAGAGACAATTAGACTTTTTTTCCCCAATAGGAATGCCTTTTATTTCTTTTTTTTTTTTTTTTTTTGCCTGAATGCAATGGCTAGAACTTCCAGTACCATGTTGATTGATGTGGTCAAAGTTGGCTTCATTGCCTTGTTCCAGTTCTTAGAAAAAAAGGCATTCAATATATATTCTTTTTTGGTTGTTTTTTTTTTTTTTGAGTTGTAGTCTCATTCTGTCGCCCAGACTGGAGTGCAGTTGCTGCTCCCGGCCACTGCTGCCTCCACTTGCTGGGCTCCAGTGATCCTTCCGCCTCAGCCTTCCGAGTAGCTGGAACTACAGGCGCTCGCTACCAAGCCCAGCTGATTTTTTGATTTATTGTAGAGATGAGGTCTCGCTTGCCCAGGCGGGTCTCGAACCCGCCGGCTCAGGCAATCCACTCACCTCAGCCTCCCCAGGCGTGGGATTACAGGCTGAGCCACCGAGCCCGGCTAGGT
>CAUYQG010205110.1:0-17791 GCA_963574415.1 Tarsius wallacei | reverse complement strand
CTCGAAAATCCAAGAGAATCTGTCAAAAACCTCCTCGCACTGATAAAAGACTTAGGCAAGGTCTCAAGGTACAAAATAAATGTGAAAGACCATCACATTCTTATACAACAACAACAAACAGGTGGAGAACCAAATAAAAAGGACAATCCCATTTACAACAGCCATCAAAAAAAAAAAAAAAAAAGACAGTGAGAAAAAAATGCCTTGGCATCTTCCTAACCAGAGAAGTGAAAGACCTTTACAACGAAAACTTAAAAACACTGCTCAAAGAAAACTCAAATAAATGGAAAAATATTGGATGCTCATGGAATGAAAGAATAAATATTGTTAAGATGGCCACCCTACCCAAGGCAATCTACATATTCAATAAATACACATTAAATTGCCAACATCATTCTTCTTAGACCTTGAAATGACAATAGAGAAATTCATATAAAAAAAAGACAATGAATAGCCTAAACAATCCTCAGCAATATAAACAAATTGGGCGGTATCACCCTTCTAGACTTTAAACTTTATTATAAGGCTCCAATAATCAAAGCAGCCTGGTATTGATACAAGAACAGACATATAGACCAATGGAACAGGATAGAGATTCTGGAAGCATTTAGCTCGGCTCTAATCATTATTATTTATTTTTTCTGGTGGCTTTGGGTTTTGTTTGTGTTTTTCTAGTTTTTACAAATATAATATTTTGTTGTCAATATGTGATCTTTTGGTCTTCTTAATCTAGGTCTTAAGCATTGTAAATTTTCTTTGAGCAAAGCTTTAGCTGTTTCACAGTGGTTTTGATAACTTGGTTTTTTTTAATTCATTTCAAGGAATTTTTGAATTTTGATCTTGATTTCATTGTTGACCCAAGGATCATTCAGGAGCAGATTGTTTAACTTCCTTATCGTTGTTTGGTTTCTTTAATTCTTCCTTGGGTAAATGTCTGGTTTTATTCCACTGTGGTCTAACTTGATACTTGATAAAATTATGATTTTTGAATTTATTGAGACTGGATTTGTGACTTAACATATGGTCTATCTTGAAGAATGTTCCATGTGCTGTTGAGAAAAATGTTTATTCTGTAATTTCGGGATATCATATTTTGTAGAAATCTGTTTGTCTTATTTTCTCCAGAGTCCTGTTTAACATCAATGTTTCTTTTTTGACTTTATGTCTTGATGATCTGTCTAATGCTGTCACTGAAGTGTTGAAGTCCCCCACTATTATTATATTGCTGTCTATCTCTTTTTTTTAGATCTAGTAGAATTTATTTTATAAAGCTGGGGGTTCTAGTGTTGGACACATATATATTTAAAATTGTTATGACTTCTCATTAGATTGAGCCTTTTATCATTATATAATAACTGTCACTGCCTTTTTTTTCTGTTGTTATTTTAAAGTCTGTTTTATGTGATATGAGAATGGCTACTCCTGCTTGTATTTGGTTTTCATTTGCATAGAAAATATTTATCCTCACCCTTTACCTTGAGTCTGTAGGCATCTTTGTGAATTAATGAGTCTCTTGAGAGCAACAGATATTTGGTTTGTGTGTGTATGTGTGTGTGTGTGTGTTTGTGTGTGTGTGTTTGTGTGTGTTTTATCCATTCTGCCAGTCTATATATTTTTAGTAGGGCATTGAGACCATTCACAAATCAGAGTTAATAATCATATGTAAGGAACTATCCTATTTATCATATTTATTTTTATTTGGTTATTTTATTTATTTTCTATATTGTGTTTTTCCATAAAGCCTGTGAGTTTTATGATTTCAAGCATTTTTCTACTGGTGAATTTCAAACGTTTATTTCAATATTTAGAGCTCCTTTGAATATTTCTTGTACAGCCACCCTGATAGTGAAAATTGCCTTGATGTTTGATTGTCTGGGAAAGACTTCATTTATTCTTCATTTATGAAACTTAGTTTTGCAGGATACAAAACCCTTGGCTGACAGTAATTTTGTTTGAGGAGATGAAGATGGGGCCCCACTCCATTTTGGTTTGTAGGATTTTTTTCTGAGAAGTCTATTGCAAGTCTGATGGGTTTATCTTGGTAAGTTATTTGATGCTTTTGTCTCACTTTTTCTTAAATTATTTCCTTCATATTGACTTCATAGTTGGATGGTTTTATACCTTGGGGATAACCTTTTATGCAAAGAATCTTCAGAATTCTTTTAGCTTCTTTTATCTGGATGTTTAAATCTCTAAGGCCAGGGAAGTTTCACCATCAATCCCTCAAATAGCTTTTAAAAACTTGTTGCTTTCACTTCTTCCTCAGGAACACCTATTATCTTAGGCTTGGGCATTTTACATAACCCAACATTTCTTGGAGACTTTGTTTCATTTTCTTAATTATTTTTTCTTTATTGTTTCTGATTGAGTTAATTCAAATGCTTTGTCTTCAATTTCTAAGAGTTTTTCTTCTGCTTATTCTAGTCTACTGTTAGAATTTTTCACTGCATTTTGTATTTCCCTAAATTCTTCTTTTATTTTCAGAATTCCAGCTTGGTCAGTTTGAGAGATAGAGATAGAGATAGAGATAGAGATAGAGAGAGAGAGAGAGAGAGAGAGAGAGGTAGAATTTTTCATCCATGTTCTGAAGAATTTTTTTTGTTTAACTTTCTCCTGAAGTTCATTGATCAATTTTATCATCAACCTTTTGAATTCTATGTCTGGAATTTCAACAATTTCATTTTGACTAGGGTTCATTGCTGAAGAGTTGGTGTGGTCTTTTGGGTGTATTGGATAACTGTTTTTTAATATTGTCAGAATTATATTTCTGGCTCCTTCTCATTTGGGTAAGATAATTTCTTCCTATTTCAGGTTGACAGGAGGCTAGCTTAGGCAGTGTAGGGTTTCCTTGGTTTTATATTGCCTTGATGTGGTGAATTTTTCAATTGCCAGATGTGACAGCTCTGTACTGTATACTTGCACTGGTTCACGGCATCCTGAGTGGCTGAAGTGGCTTGAAGAGTACTGATAGCTGGTGCTTGGAATCTGGCCTTCTCTAAAGCTGAGGTATTGTATCCAAGTGGTTGACTGTACTGTTGACCTCCCGTTGGGAGGTGGCTTTTGTGGGAGAAAGGCAGTTCCAAAAGTGGCTGTAGGGTTTCTCCTTGGTGAGTGTTGCTCCAAGGAAATGCTTGGCTAGCCTAGGCAGAGAGTGGGACTCCAGGGATTTCCTGAGTTTTTGTCTGTTTTGAGTTTTCTGGGGTATTGCAGGGGAAAGAAAACGAAGCACCCAGAAGGTGCTCACTCTTAGCTGCCTCAGTGGAGGAAGTCCTAGGCCACTTGGTAATGCTGTTGTGCAGAGCAGTCACAGGACAATACAAGAGGGAAGTGAGAGGTTGCTATGGCAATGTCTTCCATCAGTTTCCACCTTGGCCTCAGGAAATCTGTGATCTGACTGTCAAGGTGAAGCAGACATCAGGGCCTCAGGTGTTCTCAGGCAACCACCTAGCCAGGAACTGTTTGCAGTTGCGAAGTTTGACCTTGGGACCCATTCCTTCTCATGCTGTCTGGAAAACAGCTGCTCCAACCTGCAAGGGTTGAGTTCCTGGAAAATGATGGCTGGCTCTGCTCAAGATTTTTTTCCTCACCACTTCATGGCAGAGCATGAATGCGAGGAAGGCAGTCCCCCATATTGGTCTGAGGCTCCCACAAGGCCCAGAGAGACCTGCACTTTTGTGGCAGGAGCACAGAACTCCTGAATTTCCATCACTAACCTTCCCCACTGTGTTCTGAGGCTCTGGTAGACTGTGTTGGTGCAGAAAAGAGTTTGACCAGCTCCAACCCAGGTAGGTGGATTGTTTTATTTTCTTCTTTGCACTAAATTTATTATCCCTCCTTTGGAGACTCATGAGGTATGCTGCTAGATGCATTCCTCTCTGGGTGCCGAGGAAAGGCTCTATCTTGGTTTATTCTGTAAAAGAAACTCATTCTAGCTGTCTCATGTCAGCCATCTTAAGCCAACAAAGGGAGAGGAATTTCAAGGGACATATATTCTTTGATGACAAGCTGAATTCAAAATAAAATAAAATGGCCTGAGAATATCAATTCATTAAATTGTATATGTAATCTTATTTTCTCACAAGGTACTTTAAAATATTTTGCCATCCTACAGGATATTTTATATGCCTTACACCAGGAGGAAGAGGAACCTTAAGTATGCATTTGGTAGTTGCATAATGCATTTTATATAAATATTTTGTAAATCAATAAAAATAAATACCCCAAGACTATAAAAGACAAAAGGATTGTAAATTTATAATACCATACTCAGCATCTTATAAGATATTTGAAAAATTCAACTGATACCCTGATAGGTGTTTTAAAATACTTTGTGTACCACCTTTGAATTTTACTTTGAAGTGAATTGATCCTAAGGGAGCTAAGAGTGAGACTTTGAATGCTAGCCAATAGACATTCTATAAATATCCACAGGCAAGGTTGCATCTGAATGGTTATTTTTAAGGGAATAAAAAATCACAGGAATCCTGACCTTCAAAAATATTTTTCTTAGTTAGTTTCTCTTATTTCTACTTAGAATTATATGTAGGATGAATTTTGCTTTATACATTTCTAAATGCTCTTAAAGCACACGGATAGTCTAATGGCTTATCCCTCTATTTTAAATTGAGAACATCTCAGAGGAACAAGTGTATGGTATTTGGTGTTTCTTTTTCTATCATAAGGTTTTTCTAGAAATAAGCTTCTTCTGTAGTCTAAATTGTCAATTAGGGTCAGTCCTGTGTCTCCTGCTGACTGTTCTCTATTTCTATATGCATGGGTTTTCCTTGAAGAACATCCATTTTCAGAAGTTCCTTAGTCTCACTGCTCTATCTGAGCATCGGTTTGCTTATCTTAGCAAAACGTATGAGACACGTATGTTTTTTAATTGAGGTTTTCTTAAGATGTTGTATTTTGTGACATCTATTTTAAAGTGTTTTCAATCTGCTTAAAACATCATTCTAGATTACTTACTACTGCTTATTCCACTATTTCTTGATTCAACAATTTTATGATTGTCCTTGGTGCCCAAGGCAATTTTGATAGTAAGTTCAAAATCATACATCATCGCTTTTGTAATGTGTTGCTTCTTTTTTTTTTTAATGAGTTCAGAATTTCGGCACATATGTTTATATGATTTTTTTCTGTGCAAAAATAGGATTATGGAAATAGAAATTTACTTTAAATGCAAAGGAATTTCATATACACAAAAGAAAGGCAATGGTAAGGAAAAGATAAAACTTAAAGGAAAGAGAATTAAGCCTTAATATATGGAAAATTTTGAAATATTCATGTTCTATAGTGGCACAGAAAATATCTCATGGTATTTAAGCAGATGACAGATAATTATCCGGCAAAGGTATTAAAGGATAAACTCTGGCATTGAGAGAAAATATATTCTCATTCATTTTTGTGGACATTTTTACTCTAATACTTTATTTCAATATTCTACTATAGAAAACTAATAGGGAAAATCCTATTACTAGACATGTAGAATCTTAAAAACAAAACCAAAAATTTATCACCATAAAGTAAGTAAAAATACCTATTTAAAATATTTTAAAATGGTTTTGATATAAAAGTAAAAGCAACAACTGACTTTTTTTTTTAAGAAAAGAGGGGGATTGGAAAACAAATTTGCAAGTTACATATAAATTTGAGTTTCCCTAGAGGATTTTTTAAGTTTCACTACACCAGAGGTTATAATTTTAAAAGGCTACCTCAAGAACATGAGAGAAGGCATGGACCTTAACACAGTATCTTGAAAAGAAAACACCTCCACAGACAGCCATAGAGTTTAAAAAGACAATCTTATTAAGAATATATTGCAGAAACAATGAAGACAATAAAAAAGTATTTGTATACATGAACAATGTATAACAAAAAGGTACCCTAAGAAATTGTAATGATGCCTAAGTTTTGAATTTTTATTAACTGCTATTCCCAAACTCAGAAAAACATGATTAACTGAAATTAGTCCTGGGAATGTAGCCACATCAAAACCTGTAATTTAAAAAGCGCAGTATTCTCTGAGGAATAAACTGACAACTCAAGTTTTTTAGGCTCTGCTAATTAAGTTTAACTGAAAATGAGCTCACAATATATTATAAAACAAAAGAAAAAAGTCATCGTGGATGAGAGCCAGCAGAAATATCAAAAGCACACATAAATACTAGACCTCTAGAGCATGAAATTGTGAAAACTACAATAGCTGGTGATATGTGTGTTTTTTAAAAAATTGTAAATAGGAGTAAGGAATGTGATAATTTTCATAAACACAAAAAATTTTTTTAAAGTGCCAGATACTAGTCTACATATAAAAATAGTGTCATTACAAACAGAAATTCATTATTTGTGTTAAATAACATGCAACTAAAAAAATGTTAACTTGTAGATTACTGAAAGTAAAAAAAGTAATAATAATTCCATGCATATTAGTAAAAATATAGTTAATAGTTAATGTGGGTAAGAATAACATATAATATTTCCTTGCAAGTTTATTGTCATTATTATAAAAGTAAAAATTTACCAAAAGTTACATTGTAATATTATATTAAATATAAATAATAAAAATTTAGAGAGAAATATTAAAAATGGTAAAATTGACAAATCTATCTCATGATGAGAGAGAAACTTCTTTCATAATTGACAGAAAATTTTTTTACAATATTTGAAGTATCATAAAAATTGGAAAAATGTAGAGTAAGAGTAAGTCAGTATATGTATAAAAACTATGTATCTCACATTCATATAATACAAATTCTGCTCAAGTACACATTAAAAAAGATGAAGCTTGACCATATCTTCAACTGCAAAATATTTTTCAACAGAAAAACTAGCACTTGTATCATATTGGTGACATTTTCTCAGATGGTAAGATTAATTTACGTATCAGTGACACCAAGAAAATTCAAAAAAGCCAGTGTTTGGAAATTACTTAATACAATGATAAATAATTTATCAGTAAAAAAGAAATCATATTAAATTTAGAAAATACTAAGAACTGAATAATTATAATAACATAATGCCTCAATCATGATTAGAAATATAAAGCTTTACACGCTTACATTAGAAAATAACATTAAAAATGAATATAATCATTGATAGCGAAGAAGTTAAACAAATAAATAAAGGGACTTTTAAATAAGGCAAAAAGAGCAGAAATTAGGAAATCATGAAACAAAAATATATTTTTAAAAAATAGTTAAAAACAAATTCTTAAAAAGGATTAATAACATACACACAATTTTGTTGTAGTGGGTGCATTAAATTATTTAAGGTATTTTTATACTAAGTTCATTCCAATTTAGCCACGTAAATTTTGTTTTATTGTTATTCTAAGGTTTAATTTTCACCACATTATAAATTAGCTGATACAGAAATTACCAATCATATGTGTGGATTTGTTACAACAAATATAAATCTATGACATTGGTTTTAGGAATAGATAGTAGAAGTTTAAAAGATGCTTACTTATATTATGGAGTATTAAAATACTTGAAAAAATATGATCTATTATAACGTGAAAAAGACATAATTCATTAGGATTCACACCTAATGAATTTTGGCTTTTTGCCACTCTTTCAGAAAACTGAACACTATTTGTTTGCCTTGGTTAGTTACCATTGTCTGTTATTGACTCAAAAGATGAGCCCAGGAAAAAAAAACACACACAAAAAAACTGAACCATTATATAAGAAAGAATGAAAGAAAATGAAGAGAAATCCCAAATGTCTACAATTATAACATTTTCAACTGGAGAAAGACTAATCTAGAGGACTGTATTTATGTGTGTGTATGTGTAAGTGTGTTTATGTAGACATATAGAGCTATATAGTAAAGTGATTTTTAAAAAATAAAAAATAAATTAAGTTCTTTTTCATAGAGCAGTACGTGCAAGGGATGTAAATATAGTATGGTATAGATGGGGCTTTGATTAGAATGTAATTTTTTAATTTTTGAGATGATTACAATTACTTTTGTTGATTTAATATTCATTCCATATTTCTGTATGCATAAATGCTTTATAATACTTTTCATAAGAAATAATTATTAAAATATTTTTAGAACAAAGATGACAAAAATGAGTAGGATAATTAATTGTACCAAAATGATGAAAGAAAAACATATTTTTTTTAAAGAAACTGCCATATGATTTCTAAAATTCCATCTGAAATTTGGGGGCTTCATACAAACCTATAGATTTGACTAAAGTAAATTACATATAAATATTAGAAAATAAAAATAACTAGAGAAATAGATGTAAAAAGACTAAATTGGCTTATTTATTAAAAACACAAATCTAAGAAGGAAACTGAGATACAAATATAGTACATTAACTGTGGTCATTTGCAAAATCAGTGATTTAAAAAGTTATATTAAGATTGAAATATCATTAGTCTTAGAATTGGGGACTTAACAGTGGAATCCTAAATATGTTGTTTTTAGCTCTATGATCTGGTATTATTCATTATATTTGTTATGTTTATAATTATAATAATTATCACTATTATTATTATATATACAATTAACATTAGTGAAAACTTACTCTATCATAAATACTATATGAGGGAGGACCCAAAGAAACCCAGAATTTGTTTTTAAAAATTATGTAACATATTTAAACTTCAGTCACCTTCAATGTACTCTCCATTTGATGCACTACAACTATCAAGACTCAAAACAGGTTTGAATTTGCCAATTTTGATGTCTTTTAGTGCTTCTGCCACTTTTTGTTTAATCTCTTCTACTCTGTAAAGACATTTCCCTTTGAGGGTTTTTTTAATCTGGTAAACAGAACAAAGTAATCATTTGGAGCCAGATTAGGTGAGTAGGGAGAGTGGGGCACCAAGGTCACCTCGTTTTGGGTCAAAAACTGCTGAACATTTAGCATGGCATGTGCAAGTACACTTCTAAATACCCCATCATGAAATGGACAAACGGATTTAAGGAGACTCCAAAATAAATTCCTGAAGCTGAATGCAGACTCTCACAACAATGCTAGTTGTTACATTTATGCCCAAAGATTCCTAGATCACTTAACTGCCAGGGGAAGCCTGTGCACAAAGAGCATACTCTCCAAAAAATCTTTTTTTTTTTTGGTTACCTCCATCCCTGGTACTAAGTACTGTGATCACAGTAGTTAGTAAAAAGGTGATTAGGGCAACTCCCTCAGGTCCCCTCCTTCTGTGGGGAGCTTTATGTCCTCTTAATAAATCCTGCTTTTAAAAAAGTATTAAAATTTAAAGAGAATTCTCTCCCCCCACACATATAAACATGAGTTAACAAATAAATAATTGCTATTTTCATATATGTTATAAAATTACATATTAAGGTACAGTTTTCAAAACTAACCAGTAGAATTTGACTAATGAAAAATATTGTTTAGGGAAGGTCTTTCTGAGAACATTACCTTCAAGTAAAAACCTTAAAAGGCAAAGGAGTCAGTGATTAGGTTTGCGTGGTGGTACAAGGAAGGCTTTACAGATGATCAAGCTGGGAAATGACATGGAAAAATGTAGTCATATTTTGTGTTTGGATCCCATGGTAGTTCTATTTTTAATTTTTTTGAGGAAAATCCATACTGTTTTCCATAGTGACTGTACCATTCTACATTCCAACTAACAGTATGTAGGAGTTCCAGATTACATAAAGACAATGTGGTATATACACACAATGAAACATTATTTGACTTTAAAACAGGAGACCTTGTCATAGATGAATCTATAGGACATTAGGCTAGTCACAGAATAAATGCTGCATGATTCCACTTATATGAGGTATCTAAACTTGTCAAACTCATAAAACCAGACAATAAAACCGTGGTAGCCAGAGCGTAGGTTAAGAAGGCAATAGGCAATACTTTTTATTAATAGATAAAAAGTTTCTGCTATACAAGATGAATTTCTAGATATCTGTTGTATGATGTAACACCTATAGTTAACAACATTGTGTTTCACACTTTAAATTATGTTAAGGGGACAGTTCTCAGATAAAGTGTACTTAAAAACAAGAAAACAAAAAATAAAAAGTAAAAAACACAAGGAAATTTTTGGAGGTGAAGAATATGATTAGTCCCTTGGTTGTGGTAATGGTATTATTGGTATGTATATAAGTACAAATGAATTAACATAGTCATTTAACATGGGTGCACTTTTTTAACCATATCAACTATGCCTCGATAAGCTAAAAAGAAAAAAACTGAGTTGGTCATTTTCAGATTGAAAGGAGGAACAGAGGACTAGAGACCAGTGGTGTATAGAAGAGTGCCTGAGGGGAGATTGCAAAAGGAGGAGAGAACAGGGAATTAGATACTCATGGTCTAGTTAAGACATGTCAGCTTTATTCATAGTAAAAGGAAAGCACTAGCTACACTCAACACAAAAGTGATGTTCGGTTTCCTAGTTTAGAAGCCTCTGCTCTGCATGAAGATAAGACAGAAAGGCTTAGACCAGGTTAGGAACAGGAGCAATTTGAAAAGTGGAAAATTTCAGCCAGGTTTTGGAGTTATAAATGACATACTCACTGATAAAATGCTGTGACAATGAAGAAAACAATCAAAACACTAGAAAATGTTATGTCTCTAACGTTTCAGTGTATAGTAGTGTTTATAGAGAAAGAGAAGACTGGGAATATCAAGGAGAGATTCTGTGTTTTTGTTTCCGTTTCATTTTGGAAAAGCATTTAAATGTGAAATATTTTTATGATACCAACATGAAGATTTAAAGTGATAAACTGAAAATTAGTCCCACTGGCAACTGAGTTATGAGGGAGAAAGCTGAAATTAAAACAGATACCGCAACTTGTAAAATGTCTTCTGACTCACGAGACAAACTGTTCCAGACAGGACATGATGTGCATCACAATCTAAACTCAAACTCTTTTAATACCATTTGTTTTTCTTTTAGTTAGACCCATCTCTTCCAACATAAGAATGAGACAAACTGATCTAAAATGATATTTAATGAACTCAAAAGAAAAATAGTACTATTTCAGCAACTCCCCAGTTTGCAAATTATGATCACTCTGTGTTTGACCTCTCTTATAACAAACTTCAGCAAATCTCATACCTATCAATTTTCCTTTTGGAGAGACCCAATTGTTTCCTATAGTGTGTATTTTCCCTTTATGCAACAAGTTAATCAACCCAACACTCTCACTACAGATGTGTTTCTGTAGGACTTCAGCCAATGAGCTTTATCAAAGCATGTATATTAGTTCATAAGTCTGGAGCATGTAGGAAGAATTTAGCCTGGCAATAGATGTTGCATTATACAAATGGTCTTTAATGAAGAAAAAAACCATGAAAAAGAACATAAAAAATAAACAATATTGAGTCATGACAGATAAAAAGGATATTATTTCAAAAAGGAGAAATAAATCAAGTGTTGCATGCCTATGGGAAGGTGACAAATATGGAGGAAGGGAGACACTCAAGAGTATCTTGGTTGAGTGTTGGCCTACAGACCAAACTAAAGCGATGGCTAGTATGTAGAACTGAGACAATATAAACATAGTATAAAGATAATATTTTCCAAGATGCTTTGTTGAAAAATGAGAGTAGTTTTATGTGGATGCAGAGTCATGTGGAATTTTAAGGATTTGAGTGTATTTATACCTTGAAGGAGCTCTGAGAGAAGGGTTACTGCTTTAATTGTAAGGAAAGGTAAGTAGAATACAAGTGCAATTTCAGATAAGTTTAGAGGTAGAGAGATGGGATGATTTGATCAATTTTTCCTACCTGTCTTCCTTCCTTCTTGAATACATTTATTGTATATATGAATGATAAAAGCTAAAAGATACAAGAGGTTTGAGTAAAGATAGCAAATTATCTAATTGCTATCTAGAAGAATATTTGATCTTCCTACTGAAAAATATTTCTAGACAATGTAGACAAAAATACTTGAGGTTTGATATTATCATATTTAAATGAAATCAATATATCTACCTTTTTCAAGATTATTCAACTATTTGTGCCTATGTGCTGAAAAAGAAGATAAAAAATTATATCAGGAAGTGAATATTAGTCTGATGATAGATAATATAGTACAGTGATTCCAACAGGTCTCAAAGAAGTAAAAGGTTTGAAAACTTGAGGTTAATTTAACAAGATTTGATTATTAATTGGATGTGTTATAGAAGAAGGAATAAAAGCAGCCACCATGTCACTAGATTTTTCAGCTGAAGCAACCTAACTGAACGGATTTGCCATTTACATGAATTGTGGATGATAGATATTCTTTGTTATTACATAGCATATATTGTGGTGGCATTCAAATTTAAAGAGAAGTATGGGTTACAAATAAAAATGAGTGAGACTGGGTATGGTGAGCCACACATATATCTCCAGCAATTTAGGAGGTCAAGTTGAGAGGATTCTTGAGCCTAGGAGTTTGAGACCAACCTGGGCAACTTACAGAGAAGTCGTCTTTACAAAAAAATCAAAAAGTTAGCTTGATCATTGTAGCATGTGCCTGTAGTCTCAGCTACTCAGGAGGCTGTGACAGAAGAATGAGACCCCCCACTAAAAAAAAGTAAAAGATATCAAAAGAAAGCAATATAAAATAGCATTGTGAAAGAATGTGATATCCCAGAAAAAGTTTGTGGAATGTAGCGAGCAGAATCTTCAGAATTCTACTTGAAGACCTCTGCTCTTTACTTCTTCTATGCCTGTTGGAATAACTATAGTATATTTTCTCTCATCAGACTAATATTCACTTCTTGATTTAATTTCTTATCTCCTTTTTCAGTAAATATGCACAAAGAGTTGAATAATATTGAACAGAAAAGGTGAATATATTGATTTCATTTTAATATAATATCAAACCTTAAGTAATTTTTTCTACATTGCCTAGAAATATTAATGCCTTTCAGTAAGAAGCTCAAATATTCTAGAAAGTAATTAGATAATTTGCCCTCTTTATTCAAGCTTCTTGTGTCTTTTAGTTTTTACCCTTCATATGCACAGTTAATGTATTCAAGAAAGGAGGAAGGGAGGGAGAAAAATGTATCAAATCATCTCATCTCTCTACCTCTAAACCTATCTCAAATTGCACTTGTATTCTATTTACCTTTTTTTACAATTAAAGCAGTAACCCATCTCTCACAAGAGATAACCCCAATTTTGTGTGCGGGATTATATACTCTTACCTAGCTCAATGACTAAATGAAGTTGGAAGTAGTCCAACGTCTTCCTTTTGTAATATACCTCAGATTAAAGCATGATTTTGATAAGCATGCCCTCAGAGAATAGTTTATTGAGAAAAGCCACATCTCTTAATTAAAAGGTGAATGACAATGACTTTTTAAAATAATTTATGTATAATAATAAAAATCCATCAAAAAATAATTTCATTTAAGGATACAATATTAGGCAAAGAAAATTTTGGAGACAGAAAGATGAAGAGTCAGGAAGATGGCAGCTGAGCCAGTTGGACTATGCAAGTCCCAGTGTGAGTGAGTGAGTGTATGGAAAATTTTGTGTTCGTGCTGGTGAGCGAGTGGGTGTGTAAGTGGTAGATTGAGTGAGGGCTAGGGAACTAGTGGCCAGGGCCATCCTGGTTTAGTGGCTTGTGCCACAACTGCTGGGCTTGGACTCTAGTGATTCCCGGGACACAGAAACTGAGCGCTATATTCTTTTTCTTTCTTTCTTTCTTTTTTTAAAATCAACAAACCCTTCCTGAGAAGAAAATGCTGGGAGATACTGTCTAAGTGGGGACTAGTGAGTGGGTCGCCAGGCCCCTGTTGCAACAACTGTTGTTTCAGCTTCTCTGCTTTGTCCCTGTCTCTTCCCCAGTTGCAGTAACCAGTGTCATTGTTTTTTTTTAATGGACAGAAGTTTTTCTGTGAAAAAGCAGCAGGAGGAAACAATTGCCCCAGGCTTTCCCTCACTATTGCAGCAGGAAAGAGACTGCTGGCTCTTGGCTTTGCCTCACTACTTTAGTGCCTGGCAGGGCACTGGCAGCAGGGGCCGCAGAGGAAGTCCAGAGGCAAGATCCCACAGAAGAGAACAAGAAAGGCACCCCACCACCATCTTGAAGGCGGTGCAGGAAAGTGCTCTGACTTGCTCACCACAGAGCAACAGATCCAATCTCTGTGACTGACAGATCAACTACTCAGGGATTGATCATGGTCCAGAGGGAATATCCTGAGAGCACAAACTTCAGAGGGACCTGAGGAGTGCTGAGTTCCAGGCGCCCCACCCCTTACCCTAATCCAGTCGAGGGACAAAGGGTGTGGATTGAAAAGCACAAGGAAGAACTCCAAAGAGATCAGTGGTGAGTCCGGGGCTGACCCAAACACCCTCCTCCCCAGCAATACTCTGAACATCAAACCCACACAGCTGGGCAATGACTGAGAGGGACAAACCCAGATGGAGCCTGGACATCAGTCACTATAGGAGACCTCCATTCCAGGATAGGCATGGCTGGGGTACCCCCCAAGAGTATATACCTGGAGAAGAGACAATCCCATAACTCCCTACTGGAGGAGATCTCCCTGATCATATAAGAGTGGGAGGGGAGGACTACAGCTCCACCCGCCTCCACTGTTCTTCCTCTTTCTCTGCTTCATTCTCTGAGGAGAAAGTGAGAGGTAGCTCTGCAGGAGAGACATGATTAGAGGAACAATCACAGAACCTTCCACAAGAGGGCAGGTTTTTTTTTTTTAATTTCTAACTTTTTAAAATATTATAAATTTTTTTTGACTGTAGGTTAGTTCATCTATTTAAAAAATATTTTTCCTTTGGCATGAATGTGTATGTGAAGGTATGATCTGTGTCCCATTCCAATTTTTTTCTTTTCTTTTTCTTTCTTTCTTCTTTTATCTGTCATTTTCTGTTTATGTGTGTATGTGAATTACTGAGTGTTCACCTTTCAATTTTGTTGTTGTTTGTTTGTTTTTGCTCTTTTGTTGTTCAGGATTTTTAAATTTTCATTTCTTGTAGTTTAAGTTGTATGTCAATACATGTGTGAGGGTTCAACCTGAATTCTTTTTTTTTTCTTGCCCTCTGGTCTTTCTGTTTTTCTTCTCTATTCACTTTGTGCTAGGCATGTGTGTGTGTGTTTAGTTTTCTTGGTTTTTTGTTGTTGTATATTTGTTTCACTTTGTTGTTAATCCCGTTTGTTTTGGGGTGTGTGTGGATGTCTGTGTGAGTGTATGTTCAATAGCTTTTGCATTGATTTCTGCTTTGTATCATCATATAGAGTGGTGGTGGGAATTGGGTCTCAGGGAACACATACCACAATAAGTGTAAATTGTAATTTACAAGTAGCTTCTGAATCACAGCGTCCATCCTCTACTTTATTCAAATTGCAAAAACTACAAGAGACAGCAAATCTTTCCATCCACCATCCTATTTCAAAATAGAACAAATCTAGGGCCCAGACCAGGGAAGAATAGAGGGATGAGCAAACATCAGAAGGGAAATCTTCTCCCAATGACACTGAATAACAGAACTAAGGGGAAAAACAAGAGATCTGTCACAAATAAGGAAAAATCAAAGGAAGACCACAGGCATTTTCAAGTGTACCAAAGACAAAACTCCTGAAAAATCAGAACTTAGTGCTCAGACAATGGAAGTCATCAACGTCTGGCCCCAGAATACGACAGGCATTAGGGAATGGATGGAAAGAGTGAATAAGACTCAAAAAAGATAAGATGCAACAATGAAAGAAATTGTAACAGAGATTTTGACAATAAAAAATTTTATCCAGGAAATAAATAACAAGGTGACAAGCATGGAAAGCAGAATTAATCTAGCTGAAGAAAAAATCTCAGAACTTGAAGACCAGAACATGAAATTAACCCCATCTGTAAAAAAATAGAAATAAGACTCAGAAAGAAAGAACAAAGACTACAGAGATGTGCAATTATATCAAGAGAGTAAACCTATGCCAGATTGGTATCCCAGAAGAAGAAAGGGAAATGGGGAACAACTTAGAGCAAGTATTCCAGGAGGTAATCGAAGAAAACTTTCCCCATCTCACCAGAGATGTGACTAACCAAGCACAAGAGATACAGAGAGCCCCCATAAAACATCAAATGAGAAGACCAACTGCTAGACACATAGGAATTCGCCTACACAAAGTAGGCACAAAAGAAAAAAATCCTAAAGTCAGCAAGACAGGAAGGACAGACTACCTACTGGGAAAACAAATCAGAATAGCAGCAGACCTATCAGCAGAAACACTACAAGCAAGCAGGTATAGGAGTCCTATATTCAGTGTCCTCAAAGATAAACAAATTCAACCAAGAATATTCTACCCAGTCAAGCTCAGCTTCATCAGTGATGGAGAATTAAAATCCTTCTTAGATATCCAATCCCTAAGAGATTATGCAGCTTCCAGACTAGCTCTACAGGAAACATTTTAAAAGGTATTACACACAGAAGAAAGAAAAAAGAGAATGACCACAAACTTCCCAAGAGAATAGCAGAACATAGAATCAACAGAATACAGTGCAAAAAGAAACTTGAAAACTTAAGCATATATTAACCACAAAGCCAAAAGAAAACAAGCAAACAAAGAAAAACCTTTATAAGAACCTCATGACAGTGATAAACAATCATATTTCAGTAATCAGCCTGAATGTGAATGGACTAAAAGTACCACTGAAAGACACAGAATGGCAAACTGGATAAGAAACCATGACCCAAATATTTGTTGCATCCAGGAGACTCATCTCAATACAAGCAATGCACACAAACTCAAAATTAAAGAATGGAAAATGAGTTTCCAGGCAAATGGATCACAAAAGAACGCAGGAGTTGTGATCTTAACATCAGACAAAATAACCTTTAAACTATCAAAAACTTTAAAAGATGTAAAAGGACACTACATAATTATGTAAATGTTCAATCCATCAACAAAAAATATCCATTCTAAACATATATGAACCCAACATAGGAACACCAGCATTTATAAAGCAACTACTAAATAAACTGAAAAAAGATTTGACTCTAACACTATTATAGCAGGGGACTTGATTACCCCACTGACAGCCCTAGATAGATCATCGAGGCAAAAATTCAACAAGGAGATCCAGAAACTAAACTTGACACTCAACCAAATGGACTTAATAGATACCTACCGATTAATCCACCCAACAACCACAGAATACACATTCTACTTATCACTAAATGCAACATACTCCAGAGCGATCACATCCTTGGCCATAAATTAAGCATAAACAAATTCCAAAAGGTTGATTTCTTGCCATGCATATTCTAAGACCACAGTGAAATAAAAATAAATATTAGCACCAACAAAATTTCCCCAAAGCCCACAAAGACATGGACACTAAACAGCATGATGCTGAACAACTAGTGGGTCAGCACTGAAATCAAATGGAAATTAAAAGATTCTGGGAAACAAATGAAAATGAAGAAACATCTTACTAAAACTTCTGGGATGCCATGAAAGCATTCTAAGAGGGGAATTTATATCTCAAGCACACATCAAGAAAACAGAAAGATCACAAGTGGAGAACTTAACAAATCACCTAAGGGAGCTGGAAAGAGAAGACCACCAAAACTCCAACTTTAGCAGAAGAATCCAAATTACCAAAATAAGAGACCGTATACAGGACATAGAAGACAAAAATATAATGGAAAACATCAACAAAACAAAAAACAGGGTCTTTAAAATAATAAGTTTAGCCGGGCTCGGTGGCTCAGCCTGTAATCCCGCGCCTTTGGGAGGCTGAGGTGAGTGGATTGCCTGAGCCCGCGGGTTCGAGACCCGCCTGGGCAAGCAAGACCTCATCTCTACAATAAATCAAAAAAAAAAAAAAATTA
>CAUYQG010205109.1:0-25281 GCA_963574415.1 Tarsius wallacei | reverse complement strand
TATCTTAACGAATGCATCTGCAATGATGCCTTTTACAAATAAGGTTGTATTAGGACTGGGAGAGGTCTGTGTTCCCGGTGCCCACATGAAAGATGCAAAGAATTGGAAAGAAATTAGATTGGAAAAATGTGGTACATATACACAATGGAATATTGTGCAGCTATAAAGAAGAACAAAATCATGAACTTCATAGCAACCTGGATGGACTTAGAGTCTATGATACAGGGTGATCTTTCACAGAAATAAAGAACTGAGTAACACATTCTCACTCATAAGCGGACCTTGAACAATTACCATAATACTATAAGAAAAGGATTGGCAGTAGCAGGAAACTGCCAGGAGGGGGGCGGGGAAGCAGAATTGGCAAGAATGGGAATCTGTCTGGGGAAGCGGGGGCACACCTCATCAACAAGTATACCTGCATAATGAACATTTATATACCTAACCCTGAATCGTACCCCACATCTTTAAAATAAAAAAGTTAAAAGTTTTAAGAAAAAAGAAAAATAAATTAGATTGGAAAATATAGTTTAGAGAGAGAGAGAAAGAGGAGATTCACTTCCCCAAGGTAGGGAAATGGGCCAAAGTTTAGGGAAAAGCATGGTGGTTATAGTTCAATGAACACATGGCCTGGCCAGAGTTTAACAAAAGCAATGGTGGCTGTTGCTTAAGGTTGAATGCTTTTTAAGCCTGTCCTTTAACAGGGGCAGATCATAAGGTAATTGAGTGGTGGTTTGTTTCATGAAGGGGCAGATAAGCACAGGTACTGACATCAAGATGATGGGTCAGCAGGCAGATGGGTGAGCTAGTCAATTGACTGTTGCCATAGTGATGGGGTCTGTGTCATGAAGGTCAGGAAGGGTTGATTAGGTTAACTTGGTCTCTTATGGCTGGAGGCAAATACTTGGAATAGAAAAGCTAATTAATACAAAATAGGCTGGGGAGAGAGTTGTAAAACAATTATCAATAGCTACCTCCAGGAAACTGCTTCTGCCCTTGAATGGAGGGCAAATCCAAGTGAACGGCTAGAAAAACATGACAAAGTAAGCAGTGTCAAAATGGCTGCTCTTTGGTTATATTGAATTCATTTTGGTCTTCTGTCCTTTCAAATCCATAGCATAAGTATTCCCCTAAAGAAGGTAAAAAACTACAGTAATCTCATGTTAGGGGTAAATTAAATGAGATTGTACACTGGGAAGTAACAACGTAGTGGTTAAGAGCATCGATCTAAGTAGGGGCATTTCACTGATTCTCGAAAGAAAAGAAATCTGATAGCAAAAAAGTAGAAAGGTATTCCAGCCTATTTTAATGGTATGTTTAAAGCCGTGGTGTTGTACAATTTGTGGTGAAGCTGGAGAATGGTGCTGTGAGGTCAGAGACAGAAAAATGGCTTTAAAAAATATTTTAAAATCTTTTCTGCAGGAGAAGCTAAATAACCAATATAAAAAGGATTAGTAAATTTTTAAGAATCATCTTAAACACCACAACAGGCCTGGTGTGGTGGCTTACGCATGTAACCCCAGCATTTGGGGAGACAGAGGCTCAAGACTGACCTGAAAAACAAAATGAGACCCTGTCTCCAAGAAAGCAATAAAATTAACAGGGTGTGGTGGTGTGCACCTGTAGTGCCAGCTACTTGGGAGGCTGCAGTGAGATATGATTGTGCCCAACCTGTGACCCTGTCCCCCACCAAATAAAAACAAACTCCACACACTATAATAATTATTGCAGCCAAGATTCACTGATGAATGCCAAAATTAGTAAACAAAATTTTAAGCAGAAATAGGATATTTGAAGAACCACCCTCAAATTATTTAGTATTTGCTGTGTGGTTTTAAAATATCTTTAAACTTTGATATTCCTCCCTCCATGTGATATAGCATAGTTTCCTCTCCCTTGAGTATTAGTTGAACTTAGTAACTCATCACTTTTTTTTTTTAGTCAGAGTCTCACTCTGTCGCCCAGGCTGGAGTGCAGTGACACACTCACGGTCACTGCAGTCTTGGCCTGCTGGGCTCAGGGGATCTTTCTGCCTCAGCCTTCCAAGTAACTGGAACTACAAGCATATGCCACCACGCCCAGCTAATTTTTTTTATTTATTATAGAGACATGGTTTCACCATGTTGCTCAGGCTGATTTCGAACCCCTGAGCTCAGGTAATCCTCTCGCCTCTGCCTCCCAAAGTGCTGGGATTACAGGCTTGAGCCACTGCACCCGGGAGTAACTCACTTCTAATGAATCGCATATAGAAAGGGAAAAATTGAAAAGATTACAGTAAAGAAGCCTGACAGACACTGACTTATAATCAAATGATCAAAGTGAATATCACCAGGAATATGTCATATTGATATCATGTACCCTATATAATGTAATGACAAGAATACTTGTCCTCTGTGATATTCCTCCCAAAACGTTATAACCCCAGTCTAATTATGAGAAAACTCAACTTAAGGGGCTGTTAGGGTACAGACGGACTGGGTGAGGGTGGAGAGGCGAGCTGGGAGGCGCATAGCACTGCCAGGGCTGGCAAGGTAGAGGTGCGCGCTGGCAACCCAGAGATCCGAGTAGATGCAAAGAATTGCAACACAAAAAAAGGTTAAAAAAGAAAAGTTTATTTAGAAGTAAATTAGAGAGAGAATGAGAAGAGTGAAGAGTCATCTCCCCAAGGTGGGGGAGGGGGCCAAAGCAGACTCCAGCAAGGCAATGGCCCTGGGTTGCTTGTGGTTGAGTCCTTTTAACCATTCCCCTAGACGGGGTGTGGGGGTGGGGTGGGGGGGAGGTGGGGGGGGTGGTGTCATTAAGGTGATTGGGTGGTGGTCTGCTTCCACATCATCACAAAGGGGCAGGCAAGCACGGATACTGATGATGTCAGGTGATGGACAGCAGGCAGATGGGTGGGTTAGTCACATGATTGCTGCCATGGTGGGGCTTATCTGTGTCTCCTAGTTCAGAGGGCTGATTATGTTAACCCTCGGGGAGGGGTGATTCCTGAAAGAGACTTGTTAGACATTTACAATTCACAAATTCCTTGACCAAAGGTGGAGTGGTCTTTTGGGCTGTCCTGATCTTGTATCTGAAAGAGATTTGCCTAGAGGGGATGGGATAGGCAGCTGTTTGTCCTGCAATAGAATGTCTGAATGCTTTCTAATGGTTACACTGAGGCACAAAGACTAAAGAATAAGCTAAGTTTCTTCTAGGTTTCTGTAGGTACCTTTCAAAGACATTCTGCAAAATACCTGAACTGTACTCTTCAAAACAGTTCAAGATATTTCATGACTGAGATACAGTCATATATTGAAACAAAACACAACATGATACCCTGGATTCAATCTTGGCATAGAAAAAGGACAATATTGGGAAATGGCTGAAATCCAGATAAAGTCTGAAAATTGTACAAATGTCAATTTTTAAATGTCATGATTATATGCTAATGCTAAGGGGAAGAGTGAGAAGTACCCAGGAACTGTCTGTGCTATCTTTGCAGCTCTTCTGTGAATCTAAAGTTCTGAATAAAAGAGTCTTTACAAATTAAAAAAAGAACCTATAATTCCAGCAATATCAGTAGAAACAAGCAAGGGAATCCTCTTCCCCCCAAAGTAATGAAAAACTGAGGGGAAAAAAAAAATCAGCTTCAGGGCTCTGGAGTTTGACCAAAGGCAAAGCACCTACTGAGAAGTGTTTACACGTGGAAAACTGCCAGGTCTGAGTAATAACAGTGGGAGCCTGCAATCTCATCCTCCCTCCCTTACTCCCTGCTCCCAGCTGCTTTAGCTCAAGAGTTTTACCTGAGGAGCACTGGATGGGAAACCCAGCAATTTCTCTGGCAGAAGGTACGATCTGATTTTGAGCACCAGATACCCAGTAGTGTTGTCAATGAACGTAGCAAATTCAGTAGGAAACAAACAGTAAAACCTGCAGCTCTGCCACCATGAGGTTACAGTCCCAGTTGGGGCAGGCAATGAAGGTTCCAAAAATTTAACAGGGAGACCCTGCAAATAAGAGAGACCTAGAAAGGGTAAGTAAGCACACATCCCTGGCTGACTTGGAAACTAAACATATTTGCAGGGTATACCCAAGAGTCTGGCAGAAAGTAAAAACTAACATCAACTTAAGAAGTGCTTGAAATTTGAATGTGCTCTTCTACCAACACACAATTCTATTGTCAAAGGGTGAAAGCCTCACTGGTTTAAGGCTTTCACCCTTTGACAATAGAATTGGTTTAAGACATTTGAGCATAATCTCCACCCAAACCACCAACTGATTGCTAGGTTGTCCCCACAAAGAAGTGATTCCTAGAATGCTAGAATTAAGAAAGAAAAAAAATATTGTAAAGAGATATCAACAGCTGCATACCATGGCAAAGCAGATTTCACAACTTACATACAGGTAAGTTACAAAATAAACAGCACTCAAAAATCTTTAGAAAAATAAATCAAAACCCAGAGTTGCTACAATATATTACATTAAAATGACTAGCTTTCATTAAAAACTTATGAGTAATATGGAAGTACAAATTTGAAAAATACATAAAACAAAAACAGCCAATAGAAAGTTGTTTTGAGTGGGTCCAGATGTTGGATTTAGCAAGGACTGCTATAAAATAGCTACACAGTTGCTATTACAAAGGCTTTAAAATTTAGGAAAAGTTATGTTAAAAAAATTAAAGGATAATATAATGACAATGGCACAAGAAATAGGAAAATTCAATGGACCAATATCAAAATGAAAAATTCAAGATAAGATCGTATAACATCTAAAATAACCCACATGCTGATCACAAACACAGAGGTGGCAGAATGAATTTCCTCTATTTTCTGACTCATAGTTCTTTGAAAGCAAATGCCAAGTACCAAGTTCATATTCCACTCAATTTTTATACCTCCCCACTGCAAAAGAAAGTGGCAGGGAACATAACAGCAAAATGAACCGCACATACACAATGTCCATGGTCACAACCACCAACAACTAACTAACAAATAAAAATCCAAAAGATGCAAATAAGCTAAGGAAAGATGTGGCATATGGCAGACAATGGTGACCAACACTGATTTCACAATTTTTAAAATGATATGTCTTAACGAATTACAATACTGAACATAAAGCTTTTCATGACTTTTGTTTGAAGGAAGATTTTATTGAACAAGGAGACAGAAAGGATTAAGGCTGCAAACCTCCTCTATTTTGTCACTATGCAATATACAATATCTGGACAATTGTATTTAGTTCATTGAAATGAAATAGGGTAGCATAAAGCAGCTTATTAGATCTTTTTATCACTTAATACATGTAAGACATTTTTATATCAGACGCAAACAACTGAAGAATGTGAAAATGTGTTGTAACTTTTAAAATTTCATTTTGCTTTTGTTTCTTTACCCACTCTTCTGATTTCTAAATATTTAAAATAATTTTTTGATGATACAATTGATTTTTCTCTCTAGTTTGTCCTGAGACTTTGACTAACATAATAATACTCCTTGTTATAAAATCAATTTAAATTAGTGGCACATAGTTCCATTAATAAACAAATGTCATTTTGCCTTAATTATTTCTATATTGTTTTACCTTGACACTTTGTCTTCTCCCAGAAATGATTTGCTGAGTTGCAGTTTTCTATCTATTTTTGTGGTGTTCAGAGTCAATTGCTTACTATCTCATCTTCATTTGCATGTCAACAGAGACATAATGCAAAAATTCTTTTTATCTCTCATCTGAAAATTTGGCAGTAAGTAAAAGACATATTGTCACGAATTTGACTTTAATCTAGACAACAAGAAGTGTTGAGTCAAAACACAGACACATGTTCCTCATAAACATTCACAGGTTAAAGTAACCTTATAGGAGTTGAATTGATTTCATTTGGCACACAATATTGACTTTGCTTTATTTTTCTTCTAAAATTGAAAGAATGCTTCAGCTTGGTCAGAATGCTAAGATAGCTGGCAAAAGTGATATTGTTCCTTTAGACTCATTTTATTTTCGTTTTGATGTGAAGGGAAGACAAGTTTCACAGACAGATTAAGTGAATGAAAAGATACAATATCAACAATGACAGATGTGAAATGCAGCTATTTTTGTCTAAACATGATCATTTGAGAAGAGAGTACAGTATCTCAAATGTAATATCTTCTCTTTTAGTGAGTCTAGAATCATTAAAGAAAATAATACTGGTCAAGGAATAAAACAAAGAGAGATGAAGTATACCAATTGTGCATCATTACTTCACATTGTAATTACTATGTAGTGGAAGGGGTTCTCAATTTGTGTCTCAGGCGTGCAAGAAATCAAATTCAATTTTAATGTAAAAATATGTAAAAATGTAAAAATACTTTAGTTCTTATTTAAGTTCATATTTCACTACTGAAGTAGTAAAAATCTAATCTCTGTTATTCTAGGGCTTCCTTTTTTTCCCAGGACAGGTCTAAATTCCAGGATCCTTACCCAGTTTTAAAGCATTGAAGAGGAAGGGACCACCTGGTTCTCAATAGTCATTTCTTTTTTTTTTTTTTTTTGAGTTGGAGTCTCACTCTGTTGCCCAGACTGGAGTGCAGTGGTCATTCCCGGCCACCACAGCCTCGACCTGCTGGGCTCCGGGGATCCTTCCGCCTCAGCCTTCCAAGTAGCTGGAACTACAGGCACGCGCTACCATACCTGGCTAATTTTTTGATTTATTGTAGAGATGAGGTCTCGCCAAGTTGCCCATGCGGGTCTCGAACCCGCGGGCTCAGGCAATCCACTCACCTCAGCCTCCCAAGGCGCGGGATTACAGGCTGAGCCACCGACCCCGGCTAATAGTCATTTCTGACTGTTACTGGCTGACACACTTATTTACCCATCTCTGTCCTGACATCCGTCTTCAGAGATCATCATAAACATTTTCCTTGTTGATTGTGACCTGGCCCTACAGATCCAAATAATTCTGCACACAATTTTTTTAAATTAAATTAATTTTTTTTATTTTTTGAATTGGAGTCGTACTCCATCGTCCAGGCTGGAGTATGGTGGCACTCTCACAGCCACCCCAGCAATGACCTGCTGGGCTCCAGCAATCTTTTCACCTCAGTTTTCCAAGTAGCCTGAACTACAAGCGTGCACTACCACACCCGGCTAATTTTTTTATTTATTGTAGAGACGAGATCTCACCAAGTTCCCCAGGCTCTTCTCAAACCCGTGGGCTCAGGCAATCACCTGACCTTAGCCTCTCAAAGTGCTGGTATTACAGGCTCGCACCATCATGTCCAGCCAATTTTGCACACAATTTTAATACCCAGGTGATGAGCACGTGTACAGTAATCCATGACTTAACAAGTTTCCAGGTGGAAAACCACGGATTTATTTTACTCTAAACCAAGATTGGCTTTATTCCTCTAAGGATTTTAGCTTATAAATGTGAAAAATTATTAAAAAAGAAGTCATTGTTTTCTTTACTTTTTACATAATCACATCTTTCTCCTGGGTCCATGAGCATAAAGTATTCTAGATGTTTGAAGAGGAGATGGCATATGAAGAAAACACTGATATATGATAAAGACACACCAATCGTATTTCAAATCTATTATCCCTCTAAAAACTTTATGAAAAGTCAGGACAATCATCTTTAATTGGTTGAAATGATTAAAGCAGAAATAAATTTAATTTAAATTGATTAAAGCAGAAATATTGGAACCTTTTGTAGATATATTCTAAGTTGTCTAATAATATAGAGGCAGATTTCTTTTCATTTCTCTTTTCTCTTTTCTGTCTACTTGTGATGTTGCTGCATTCTTGATAACTTTCTACTCTAGTTCTAAGATGGCATCAGTTGCCTTGTGGCTCCATGAAAGGAAGACATTATTTGCCAGAATTTCAACAAGAATTTCCAAGGTTCATTTTGATTGTATCCATTTAGAGTATAAGTCCTTCCTAAACCAATTGGAGGCTCACATACAGCTGTGTATATGGTGAAATTCCACACAAAGGAAATAGATTGGAGGAAACGTTAATGGAAATAAAAATCTGGACACTGATATTGAGCATTGGTGACGAATGCCAGGCAGCGAAGTAACAGATGTCTACAACTATGCCTCAGCATTGTAATAGATGATTTTTGCTCTTTATGTAATACAATTATTATACATATGAGGTAGTATTCTAATTTTATTGAGAAGAAAACTGAGTTGTATAATATACATAATATAAAACTGTAGTGGAATCATAATATTTGTCCTTTTGTGTCTGATTTATTGCTCTTAGCATGTTTTCAAGGTTTATCCACGTTGTACCATGCATCAGAATTTCATTTCTTCATATGACTGAATAATAATCCATTGTATGTGTGTACCACATTTTATGCTATTTATTTACCTTTAGATCCTTTAGATGACCATTTGGCGTTTTTTTGTTTGTTGGTTTTTGTGCTTTTTATTTGTTTGTTTTGTTTTTTGGCTATTGTGAATAATGCTGCTATGAATATTTGTGTACCAGTATCCATCCCTGCTTTCAGTTATTTTGACATATATCTGGAATTGTTGGATCACATGGTAATTCTATGGTAACTTTTTGAGGTAAACAGTTTTCCACAGTGGCTGCACCAATTTACATTCCCACCAGCAATGAATGTACAAGGATTCTAATTCTTCCACTTCCTTGCCAACACTTATCTTCCGTTTTTAAAATAATGGCCATCATAATGGGCATAAAGTGGTATATTATTTCAGTTTTTATTTGCATTTCCCTTAAGAGTAGTGATGTTGAATATCTTTTCATGTGTTTTTTGGCCATTTGTGTATCTTCTTTGGAAAGAAAAATACCTATTAAAATCTTTTGCTCATTTTTGAATTCATTCTTTTTTTTTTTTCAGAAAACCTAGATTTAAGGAATTTGTAATTTGCCCAGGGTTGTCCTAAGTGTAAGTTGCAGAAATAGCATTCAGAATCCATGGATGGTCTCTCAAACCTTTCCCCTCGTAATTCCACAAGCCCTCCTAGTAAGCCAGTGTCTGCTTAGCTAGAGTTCATTCTCCCTGACACTGTGGAATCAATCCAAGAGGGAAAAACAAACATTTATAAGTTATAACAGCTGCTGCTCTCACTATGAATATCTCTCAAATAACAAACTCCGGCATCGCTGCTATAAAAATGGTAAGCACTCCTCCAGGTACCAGCCCAATTCTATGGTTTTTACTAAGAAATAAAAGCTCTTTGAAGGTTACTACTTTATTTAGATAACGTTTTCTTTTCACATAAAATTCTTGCTTCCACAAACATGTTTTAGGGTGGTTTCCCTAAACACAAATGTGTACTAAACCTCTAAGTGCAGTGTATAGAAAGTGCAATACTTAAAAACAAGGAATTGAAAAAACTCTCCTATGAAGCAAATAAAACTAGGTCCAGTTTTCTTCTTTGCTTCCAATAGATTTTCTATATGTGGGGAGAAATGTATACACAATCAAGCATTATATTTAAGAAAGCTGTTTGAAGTCAAGACTCTTTGTTTCTTGTCAAGACTAATACCAGCTGGTGTAATATATATGTAAATCATTGATAGATTGGTTCTAAATCATCTGTAGGGAAGTGAGATCATCTTTTTATATGGAAATAAACATATTTTCTAGGGAGAGAAAGTCAACTTGATTCTGGCTGTGGAGACACTAGTTTAGAAGGAGACTTTGATCCCAGTGCCCAGGAAAAAAGAATTATGGCATGTCACATAAAGCCTTGCTTAATGTGAAGGAGACCACAGAAGAGTCTCATTTACAATTGCTGCCTGAGAGCCTGCAGACAACAGTGGCACTCAGGGTGACTGAGGAGGCAGCCTCTCAACTGCTCCTCAGCAGGTGGCAAAAAGACGTCACCTCATCCATCTGCAAATTAATAGGGTTATAGCATGGTCTAACATCTTTTGCCCAATTCCCATGGAAAAAGTGACTATTATTGGAGCAACAATGAAGAAGGTCACTGGAAGGGTAATTACAAGCAATCATAAAAGGAAAAAGAGAACAACAAAAATAAGGTGACTAAAATAAAACAGGGTTTGGTAGGTCCAAGAGTGTTAAGAAACATTTTGGGCTATTTTTAGCCTGCATATTATCTTTCAACTGTAGTTATAACTTTTAAGAACTAAGTCGGAGCCCACTCATTCGGGAAAACCACATAAAGAAGTTTTCCTGCCTCCATTGTCTAGAGACTGAAAGAGTTCAAGTCAAGCATGAAGGTGGCCAGGAGACAATGTGTCCTTAGCAAGAGTATCACATCGCTAAGGGAGGCCAAAGCTAAAAAGCCCTCCAGCAATTTGTGCCTCAAAGATCTCTCACAATTGTTCTTTCTACCATTTGACCACGGAAACTAGTTTTAAAGGTGCAAAATTCTTCCCAGCCTCTCCGGAATGCCCCTTGTCTTTCTTTTTGTACCATTCCCTCTCAACCTTGGCTCTTTGACAGGCAGCTCATCAAGTTCTTGCCCTTTTCCCGCATATATTTAAGAACTGACGATCAAAGACAACAAACATATCACTTTAAGTTAGATGCTGCTGATTTTCTACCTATAATTCAAAGTTATTAAGTTTAAAAAGCGTGTTTTGACTTGAAATCACCTATAGCATTTATGAGAGTTAGTATGTAAAATCTCTGGCAAAGTACTTGCACATATGAAGTGCTGCCATTGCCCCAAATATCGGAATTGTTCTCAAAACTATTTATGAATCACTCACAAAAATCAGCCTCGTCACTTCAATGAACTCAGTCTTGATAAATCACCTAATTCATCAAGTTTGGCTCCAAATGCCTATTTTCTCAAATTGAATTCTTGTTCAGTGTATGAAGATCATCAATTACTCACTCATTGTGGATATATTTGTAGATGCCACTGGCAAAATCCAAAAGAATAGCTCAAAAACAATTGACAATACAAACATCTTTTGGTGAATAAATATCTATCTCCCCAATAGAGATTATTTGAAGTTAGCTTACTCCTTGATATATATGTTTTATATTTTGTTGTATTACTTTGAACATAACGTCAAGGATTTGCTGGGTATACTTATATTTTAGCACTAACTCAGCCTAGTTCCTCTTAAACATACAGATGACACGATAAGTTAGCAAGTTACAGACAATTTTATAGGTAATACACTTAGTAAAAGTGTAGTCTAGGAAAGCATGTGCCATTTATCAAATCTAATTCGGAATATAGTACAGCATTGATCCCACAAATTTAGAAAATACATTTTTAGCTAATAATAATGCTTAGCATTACTTCAGTGTTATTTACATGTATTAGCTTGTACCATTTGTACAACATATTGCTTACTTGCAATTAATACGCTTGTATTACAGATGGAGAAAAAAACAAGGTTTTATAACTTAATGAATAAATAAAATAACTTGCAAAAAGTTGGAAAGCTATTTAAACAAACACAGGCAGTCAGAGCTCATTCTTTCAATCATAATGCTATATTGTCTTTAAGTTTTGTAGATAATATACAATAGGATATTAATGTAAATAGAAAGATAGATTTATTCCTATATTATTTGTAGTCTCCCTACTGACTTTGCCCTTAACAAATATATACTTTTGTTCTTCTAAGATTTTTGGATATAAACCAATGATTATGTAAATCATTAGTTTAAAAAAGTCTGTTATGTTAATATTTCTTTAGCTATTATGCGACATATTTCACTTGCCTATCTTTGGCCAATTATATTTTTATTAGTTTGGGAAGTTCAAACAGCGCAATATTTTTCTAGCTTTTACAAGTATTTAAAGTGAGCTCTAATTAGAATTCTAAAGCAGAAAGAAATAGGCCATAGTTCTAAAATACGTCTTTTCTCTTCTGCCAATAAAGCCTAATTAGATTTCCTCATTCTAAATTCTATGTTTTGAGAAGCAAAGCGTCCAGGGAGGTGGAACATGCATAAGTTTAATGTCTGACAATTCTGAGTTCAAGTTTAGATTCTGTGTCTCATTAGCTACTGCACTTAGACAAGTTACTTGTCTCATTTTTCTAATATTAATAATATAAGCCTAATATCACTTTCTCGTAGTGTTACCATGAAAAGTTAGATTTGTGTAAGTCTCCAGCATTCTATTTCTGCATTGGAATTAATTATTCTTGGTGCTAGGGAGTCTAAGGGTGGAGTGGGAAGGGAGTGTCTGAGTTTCTTTTTCCAGTAAAAATTAGGCTGGGCATCCTGGTCAGCATCTGTTACTTTTTTGTCTTTCTGATAATAGCCATTTTAACTGGAGTGAGAAAATATCTCATTGTGGTTTCGACTTACGTTTTCCTGATCATTAGTGATGTTGGCCATTTTTCATATAGTTTTTGGCCATTTGTATATCTTTTTGTGAGAAATGTCTATCCAAATCCTTTGCCCATTTTTAATCAGATTATGAGAATATTTTTGCTGTTGAGTTGTTTAAATTCCCTTGTATATTCTGGCTATTAGTTCCTTGTTGTATATATAGTTTGCAAATATTTTCTCCCATTCTACAGGTTGTCTTTTCACTCTGTTGATTGTTTTCTTTGTTATACATTTGCTTTTTAGTGAAATATAGTCCCATGTGTCTATTTTTGCCTTTGTTGCCTATGCCTTTGAATTGATACCCATAAAATCTTTACATAGACCAATGTTGGTAGGATATAAATTAGGACAGCCATTATGGGAAAGAGTATGGAGGTTCCTCACAAAACTAAAAACAGAACTAGCATACAATCTAGCAGTCCTATTACTGAGTATTTTTGCAAAGGAAAGGAAATCAGTATCAAACCAATATCTGCACCTCCAAGTTTATTGCAGCACTATTCATGATAGCCAAGATCTGAAATCAACCGAAATGTCCATAAACAAATGAATAGATAAATAAAATCTGGTATATCTACAAAATAGAGTACTATTCAGCCATAAAAATGAATGCAATTCTGTCATTCATGGCAACACAGAGGACATTATGTTAAGCAAAGTAAGTCAGACACTGAAAGACAAATACCACATCTTCTCACTCATGTGGAAGCTAAACAAAAGTTGAGCTTATAGAAGTAGAAAGTAGAATTGCAGTTATCAGAGACTGGAAGGGGTACAGGGAGGTGAGGATAAGGAAAAGTTGGTTAACAGATAAAAACTTCAGCTAGATGAGAGGAGTAGGTTCTGTGATCTATAGCACTGTAGGGTGAATACAGTTAACAATAATTTATTATATTTTTTAAAGGTAGAGGAAAAGATGTTGAGTGTTTTAAACATAAGAAATGATATATGTTTGAGGTAATGATATGCTAATTATCCTGATTAGGTCATTACTCATTGTATACTTATATTGAAATATCACTTTGTATCCCATAACCATGTAGTTATTATGTGTCAACTAAAAGTAAAAGAAAAAATGAAAACTAGATATAGGATTACAGTCCAAGAAAAATATACTTTCCTTCCTGTTATCCTGTTTGTACTGTGTTTTTCATATGCCTTTGTAGTCTGCAGTATCTCCCATGAGATTAATTGAATGCACTTTTAAACAGCTCTTCCATATCAATAACAAAACATTAAACACAACCAGATGTAATAGCATCTTCCCAAGATGTTCTGGCAACCATAGCACATAGCTCCTTTTCTCCATCTCCTGTTTCCTAGCTCAGAATAACTTCTGATAAAAATCCTACTTTTAGGGATCAGAATTTAAAGATCATTCTGTGGATCTAGACTTTAAAGACCAAGTAAATAGTTATTCAGAGAAATACTGAGACTGGCCTCAGGAGTTTCAGATTTAGGACGTGTCCTGAGTTGTCACTGTTTTTCAGAGCCTTAGAGATGCCCTGCTTAACACAAAGTCTTTTGGAACCACTAATGTCTCATCATATAAGAACTAAATAGGCAATGATGTCAGACACTAACTCTGATTAGTAACACAGTATATTTCAAGTTCGCCATGGAGTCCCCTTCATTATTTATAAGTAATTAATAAAAATATTTATCTTAATATGAGGGGGTACCCATAATAAACCAAAATGGTCTCTTAGAGGATGGGACCCCTTGTAGTAGAGGCTCCCCCTGCTAGGTGAGTATCCTAGGAACCCATCAGCATCAGTGTACCAGCTAGCAATGCTGTGAGAGGCCACTTTTGACTTCAGTGAATTTTTTTGGAGATTCTTCCAACATGTTTGCCCATTTCACGATGGGTGTTTTTTGAGCGCACCTGCCCACCACCCTGCGCTGAGTGTTCAGCAGTTTTTGACCAAAAACATCATGACTCCTGTGCCCCACCCTCTCGTTTCAATTGATCTTCACCCAGCAATGTTTTTCTTGTTTCCCCAGTTGAAAAAAGTCCTCAAAGGAAAATGTTTTGCCAATGTCGAAGAGGTGAAACAAAAACTCAGAAGCATTAAAAGGCATCAAAATTGATGAGTTCAAAAACTGTTTTGAATAATGGAAAAAGTGTCTCAATAGAGGTAATGCCTCAAACCTAGGGTACTTTGTCGATGACTGAAGCATAAACATGTAAGAATAAACACACACTTGTTTATGAATATGTTCCAGGGATGTTTTGGGGTCCCCCCTTGGATAATTAAGTTTGGCATTAGTTGAATTATGTTTTTAATTCAGGTTATGAAATAAGAAAGAGAAGCTGAGTTTTTCCTTCTCATAAAAAAAAGGACTCTAAATATGAATAAGTCTTAGAAACACCTCTATTTCTAGGAAAAATCAGCAAGGAAAGAACAGAAAGTATCCTAATCATAACTTACATTGGCTCAGCTTCAAGGGGGTGGTATTTTTATATCATCTTTATTTTTATTTTGGTATTGCAATATTGCTAAGGTTAAATTCAGAACAATGGTCAATTTTAAAAGTAAACTATAGCATTGCTAGTACTGCCACAAAGGTAGATTTTTCTTCCCAAATCTTTTGATTAATAATATGTTAGCTAAATTTGAAATATTCTACTTTATTTCATAAATTCTGATTTAGAATAATGCCTCTTGTATAAAGTCTATTCAGAATGGTTTGGAGTAGAAATTTTATATTTTACATTTTAATTTATTAGATCCCTATGTGAATATTCATTAAGACCTTGATTCATATGCCAATAAAGAGTCCACTGAGAAGTTCATTAAGAAAACTAAGGACAGGGATTTTATTTTTCTGTCTGTGACTTTAAGGGTAGATAATTTTAGAAGTCCATGGAAATAAAAGTCCTTGACAATTGGTTTACCTGAAAAAAAAAAAAAATCAGAGAACAATATTAGTAGTGGTACAAAGAAACAGTAATGGTGGTATTTGGGTTAAACTTAAAATAAATGTTGGTCATATACCCTACAGTTCAGGATTTGCAGAACATGATAATTAAATCCACAGTTATATTTTGGAAGGCAGCAAGAGTGAATACCAAATCATTTTCAAATAATATTATATAAGTCACTACAGGCCAAAATGTTATACTTGCATCTTTCTGATGAAAGTAAGATTAAGCAAAAATTCCTTGTTAAAATGCTGGAGAAGCTAGCATAGGAATTATGCATCTGTTCCTGTCAATGTTACATTATTGAGGGATATGTAATCCATATATCCTTATGAATATTCAATGTATATTCTGTTTTTAATGTTTATTCTTTAAAATTTGTCCTAAATTTCCCTTTATGTTGGTGTTACATTAAATTTATTTTACAAACCAATTTATAAGGAGAAACCATATAATTTTACTACACAATGTAAACAAAAGTGGCACACCGCACCTTAAATATATCAACTCTGAAATAGATGTTTTTCAATTATCTTTGGTTTCATCCTGCAGACAGGCAAAAGTCAAAATAAGACACTTTGAAAGTATTTTCAAATAAAACTCTCCCTGTATTTATAGTATTAGGTAAATGGCCATGTGTGATGAATGTGGGAGGGTTGTGGGTGAAGGTAATTGGGTATGAGTAAGCAAAGATCCGTTCTACTTATCTGATGTATACTTTCTTCAGTATGTAGGAACTCTAAAATGATTTGGATATACATTCATGCTTGTATATATTTAGATAACATATATATGTATAAAGTATGCATATGTAATTTATATACATACATTTATGAATATAGAAATACATTAAGTAAAATTATAGAGCTAACATCTATAAAAATACAAACGTTCTGGGAATGTATTCAATGCTTTACACAAATTATCCCATTTAAAACTTTCAATAATCCTTTAAAGTAGATCTCAATATATTTTGCTTTAATCAGATTAAGACACTTAGGCTTAGAGAAGTTATTTTACTTGTTGAACTTCACACCATAAGTAAGCAGTAGAGCCAGTTTTAGAGTTAATATCACCTTGAATCTATTGCCTGATCACTTATGTGGTTAATGAGAACAGTATATGACTTAATTCTACTTACACTGAAACCACACAGACAAAGATGAATGTACAATTCTTAGCTACAATTGGTGATTTCAGAATCTATTATAAAAACAAGAAATTTGACTCTCGAGACCATGGACATCTTTTATTTTTCTCAGAGCCATATCGAAGTGCTACACTGATTACAAGGATATATGTTAATGATAGTAGTAATACTATGTTAGGTATCATTTGATACCCTAGACCTAACATTGCTCTCGATATTCTTTCTATTAATTACTTTAATGTTGAGGTTTCTTACCATTTGGGTGTGTGTGTGTGTGTGTGTTTTTAATGGTTAAATAAAGATAGTGTGACCTACAACTCCCATTAACGTTGGTTCCCATAGCAATTTTCAGTTTCAGTGAAAGTTAATGTGACCTTAAATAGCATTATTAAAATAATAATTATCACAAGTGACTAGAAATGATCTACTATATAGTGATATGAATAATTGGAAGAAACTTTTTGCCAATTTTCAGCAATTTTTAAGAACTGTGATGCAGGCTGGTTGAATACTTTTGTCTTCAGTCTGCATATACTCAGTTTCAGAGATTAATTGAATATTGTTTGTGACCTTGTGACCATCTGACATACAGAATCTCAGTGATATTCATAAACAAGGATGTGCGCATAGACGAGGAAATAAAATGATTGTTTTGGTTCTTTTCCCAAAACCATCTTGGCAAAGAGAATTTTACACCTCAAACATCCACATCTGCAATTGCAAAATAATTAATTTGTTGCCAAGCCATTGTGCATAGTCCAGGACACCAGCCAAGATGTAATACTGGCATCCTTAAGTGAAAAATATCTTAATTTTAAATACTGTATTTCCCTGCTTCATTTTGCCAGTCATTGATGTCACTAGTATCCTGTTCTTTAGGAAACTTAATTAAATTCTTTCATTCAGATAATCAACATTTGTGCTTTCACCCACTCTTTAAATAGAGACATTCTTTGTCTAGCAGCTGTGAGAACTTTTTACCCCATCCCCTCTCAGAAACAAATAGAGAACAAAAGTTCATTTAACACTTAGATAATAAAATCTTGTTTGAGACACCATTCAACGACACGTTGCAGTTTTAACAGTAAAGCTTAATCCTGAGACTTGTTCAAGTTAAGTGGATATCTGAGTCAATGAATCTGGGTAAAAATGAATTATCTGTCTCAACTGACCACATCAAAATGCCTTTCTCTCTTTCAGATAGACAATGTAAATATTGCTAATGATATGATTTACAAATTTTAAGATATATCAAGTCAAAATCATACAAACAGTTTAGATTATAGTTAGTATAAAAGGAAGAATTTTAACACAGTTACAAATCAATTTCAACTATAAACATTCCTACAAATCAAAACTAAGCATGTGTTAATTTAACAGCATCTTGGTTTAAAAAACAAAGATGTATGAATGTGTGTACGTGTGGATATGCTGTTATAAGGCAAGGTTTGTTTGTTTGTTTGTTTGTTTTTAAGGTCAGAAAATGTAGTTTATTTATAAAGTAAATTAGAGAGAGAAAGAAAGAGATTTGCCTCCCCAAGGTGGGGAAGGAGGCCAAAGCCAGGAAACATGGCAACAGCCATAGCTCAAAGAGCACATGGCCACACCAGAGTCTAGTAAGGCAATGGCGGTGGCAGTGATCAGGGTTTGTTTTTTATTCTTAATTTTTGGTTATCTTATTCCTACTGTTTAATATAATAACTAGCATAAAATTATCAATAAAGTCACTTTTTTCTCGCTTTCCTTCTCTCACTTCCCCTCCTCCCCACTCCCATAAGTGTGTGTGCACACCTACACCCACCCACACACGCATTCTGTTTGGGCCACTAAAAAAAATAAATGTCTACACTATACTTATGTCAATAAATGTAGATATTTTGCCTACCAATCCTGTATATCCTAATATAAATTGTGTATTTGGAGATACTGGATAAAATTATCACTTAGACTTTTAGAAAGAGATTTGTAAATCCTTAAAATGTTTATGGCAATATCGATTTTGGAGTACCCTTGAGAATTAGAATATAATTTTAAACCCCACATTTATTGCTGTTATGTTGATTCCCTGTCAGCTCCCAAAACAAGAGCCAGGTACCCAAAAAATGCATTTATAAAATTCATTTTTACCATCTACTTAACCTATCACCAGACGGCAGCTAAATGGCATAGTTGAAGACCTTTTTCATCTTACATATTTTTCATATTTTAGATAGCATAACCATTTTAGATAATCTTTATAATAAAAGCTCTGTGGAACTGACATATGTAGGTAATGAGGCAACATCTAAGCACGGTGATGTAATAAAAATCATGCCCTTCAAATAGCTTTTATTTAGATCAAATTATTTTATTTTCTGTTCACATAGCCTACATTAACTGCAACTTTCAACTTTGTGCTTTGTATGCACATAAAGACTTTTCACTCTGACTCAGTAGGAGGAAATTTCTCCCGAGATCAGACCCCTTTTTAATCTGCTGTGTTTGACTTCCCCCTGCTGACCTCCCCAAGTCAAATAATGGCCCAGCATCTACCTGTATAATTATCTTTACGAACATACCTTTAGCACTAAGCATATTTGGCATTTACCAGGAAAAAGAAAAATTATGCCTCTGAATATAAAAAGACAACAAAATAATCATATACAGCATGTGTCCAATGATTAAGTCTGCTTGACATCAAAGCAGGGCACTCAAAGCAATACAATCATAAATCTATTACTTACTAATGTGAAACTCCGATCACTGTTGTTTAGGTAATTAGAGTTCAGCATATGTACTTCTTTGGATCAAATTCAAGGTAATGCAAAAAGTCTTGTTCTGAGAGAACAAACCTACTGTGAATGCATAGGGGAGTATTTTTCTTGAGCAACGGAATCAACAGTGCTTTTATTTCTTAATGGATTTTCTATTTTTATACTACAAGTATGCAGTACTGTGCTCTTTATCCATCAGGTACAAGAGGAAAGCATAGTTTTCCCATGCAATTACTGAAAATACAATAGTCTCCTCTATCTGAAGTTTTATCATAGCTCCCCGTCCATGTGCTGGCTTCTGATCACTGCTAAACCCATGTGCAATTTTATCCAATTTCAATATCTTTCTTAAGAGACATAGCTCAGTCATTAAAAAATATGTATTTGCACCATACCTCAGAAATTTTAAAGATGTTTCCAACTCACTGAAAATAGATGCAGCCAACACATAATGAATTTCAAAATCTTTGAACAGATTGTATGTGTTGGAAATAGGGCATAGTGTCCTTTGCTGCAAATGGACAGGCATATGTGAGCCTTTGGCCACAGAGAGGCACATAGGTCATGTTCTCACAATAATGATTTCAAAATAAGAAAGCTCTCCCATCTGCAATGGAGCATGATAAGTCTTTCTGTGGCAGTTTTATGATGTATCATATTGTCAACACCATATGTGGGAGTCAACAATTCAATAGGTCTTCCTAGAGTCATAGAATACATAATTGTTTCCTTTGTTTCTCACCAAAACATGATCTTTTCTGATAAATTAGTAGTAGGTAAAGGAGAGTAAACTGTAGGTGTTTAATTCGAGTTAGAAGTCACACTTATTTGAAATTCTTATTTCCATTTAATTATTGAATATATGAAGAAGAGATGATTAAAAATATGAAAGGGAACAAAATCTACTGGGAAACTTTTCTTCTTGATCACTAGATCAAGGTATAAGAAGCCATTGAAAGAAAAGTCTACTGAAAAATCAAAATCACTCACTGACTCCACACATTTCTATGTATCTAGCTTGGTTTACTACAATTATTGTAGTTACAACAAGAGTTATTTTTAATCTCTCATATTGCCAAATAAGTTTTAAAACAATAATATAAAACAAAAAGAAATAGAGACTCTCATAAATGACTATAGGGAGAGTAAATTGATGCAATCATTTTGGATTTCACCTAGGCTCATGGCTTTAAGTATGATACATATACTCATCACAAAATGAATTATTTTTTTCATCTTTTCACATCTTTTCACGTTTCTAAGTATCTACAGGTGTTACAATGTAACTTTGCCTTTTCATTCACAAGAAGTGGAATGAAGCTTCCCATTTTTTGTACTTTGGTGTTGGCCTTGTGAATTGGGTTAGCCAGTGAGACAATGTCAGACATGAAATGTGTTTGGGCAATGCAACTCTTGGGCCTCAGCTATTACATTAAGATGAAAGCTGAGTCTCAGAAGGGACACACATGAAGACCAAAGCTCAGCCACAGTGAGGAGCAAAATTCAGTGTGACCCTTTGCTTAAGTAGAGTTGCCAGGCTAAGGTCAGCCTAGATGAGCCAACCCCAAGACACTTGCAGACATGGGAGTAAATCCTATTGTCATATTCTACTGGGAGTCTATGGCTGCTTCTTATACAATAATGGCTGATGGAATGCTGATGATTCCAAAAGGTATTTCTCTATGCCTGACTTTCCTCTCAACTTCAACTGCCTTTTCAACATTTCAAACGTATCATGTCCAACACTGGTGTCCTAATTTTCTTCCTCAAATTTGCTTCCCATTTTCTCATCTTGTTAATGACAACTGCATACGTCTAGTTACTTGATACCAAAAAAAAAAAAAAAACCTAGAAGTCATCATTTATTATTTTCTTTTCTCACTTCCTATTTCCACTCTTGTAGCAAATCCAATCAGCTTTATCTTCAGGAGTTGACCAATTTGCTTCATTCTCAGAGATACTACTTTTGTCCAGTTGATACCATTTGTTCCATGGTATTACAATGGTCCTAACAAACTCACTGCTTCTACTTTTATCCTAAATAATTCTAGTCTTAACATAGGAGTCAGAATGCTAAGCTCAGTCATGTCATTCCTGTACCCACGGCCCTCAATGACATTTAATCTGACTCAGAATACAAACCACGTCCTGATAGTAATCCATAGAACCCTACATAACCTTCTAATCTTCTCTTCATATCCTATTACTTGCTTCCCTTTTCACTTGGCTCTGGCCACACTGGTCTTTTTCCAGCTCCATCCTGAGACTAGGTACACACTCGGTTAAGACATTTTTTCCTCCTTATTTTATTACTGTGATATGGGGTACAAGTCAGGATTAGGGACATGAGTAGTCTATGTGTAGGTGAAGTTTGGGCCTCCAACTGGTCCTCGCTTCCCATGGTTTAGGATCAGGTATCCTTAGTGAAGCTACATGTGCCCACCCTCCTCCTTCCCTCCCTCCTCTGTCAGTGTCCCATGACTGCCAACCCACCCTCCCTTGTAGCATTGAGATAAATGTTCAGGACCCACCTATGAGTGGGGACATGTGGTATTCAGTTCTTTGTTTCTGTGATAGATCATTAAGTATGATGGATTCTAAATCTATCCAGTTTGCTACAAAGTCCATAATTTTGTCCTGTTTATGGCTGTGTAATACTCCGTTGTGTATATGCACCACATTTTCTTTATCCAGTCCACTTTCGTGGGCAGCAGGGTTGGTTCCATGTTTTTTGCTATTGTAAATAGTATGGCAATAAACATGCATGTGCAGGTATCTATGTCTTTTTTGTAGAATGATTTAAGTTCCTCTCGGCAATCCCTTCTGGGTTAAGGCATTTTGAATATGCTGGTTACCTGTGGCCATAAGACTTCACTGAGGGTACTTTTACTTTCCTTAGGTTTTTAACCAAATAGCCTCTTCTTGAAGCAAACAGCAAAGCTTTCCTTAACTGATTCATTTAAACTCTAGCACCTGCTCCACTTTCTTTCCCCCAAGATTTTCTATTCATTTCTTCTGCTCTTTTTCCTGAGTGTTCATATATTTTACTTTCCTATCTTGTTCTCATATTTCCCAATAATGACTATTTGTGAGGGCATAGACTTGTCTGATTTGTTCAAAGCTGTATAACTAAGAGCCAAGAATGGTTCCTAGCATCATAGGCAGCACTCACACAACAAAATTTGATACATGAGTAAATGCTACTATTTATGAAAAAATGTTTAAAGTGCGGTAAATTTTATTTTCAAAAATTCACCATAACAAATAATGAAAGGAATGTACAGATATATATCCATAGGCATATTTATCACAGATTTATTTCCTAAAGAGCAGAACAAGTGAAAACAAGCCAACTATCCAACTTAAAGGGCTTATTTATATCATGACATAGCCATTTTATGAAACAATATAGTATACCTGAAAAAATACATACAAAAGCATCATGTAAACTAAGATGTAATCATCTTAATCATGTGGTATTGAAATGTTCATATGGAAATAAATCACCTAACCAAACCATATTTATACTAATATCCCAATTCATTTGTAAAATACTATTTGATCATTGATAAATAAATAAACATCAAAACTGAAACAAACAATTGTTATCTCTGAGTGGTGACAATAAGAAAACTGTGATTTTTTTTTTTTTTGATGGGGTGGATTGTTTGAGAGACTTTTAAAATTTGTTCACAGTGAAAGAGATTACTTACCTAATCAGAAAAACAAAATATTTGTGATATATGTTGATTTCTAGAAAGCAAGAAACTTTGTTCTCTCATCCAAACCACAGCTTTTAAAAATAAAAACAAAAGTTTAAGTGACAAATGTATTCATATGCACTGTAATTCCTCCATCAGTACTTCTGAGTAAGATTTCATACAAAGTTTGAAAAGAAATCCAGAATGTTAAGACTAAAACTTTGCAAGGAGACATTATATCTGTTACAATCCATATATATGTATATATATCTAATTTTTTTAATCAACTAAAATTATTCATGTATGTCCCCTCCTCTGAAATAGCTACATTTGAGAACCTCAGAGCTCCTCTGGAGGGAATATGTGTGTTAGAGGACGCAGGTTACACTAGGAAAACTTGAAGGCTGTAGAAAAGTACTAAGCCCATTGATGTCTGCAGCAGCTGGTGCAAAACCCTGCAAGTCAGCAAGACAGCCTAGCTTTAGGAAACTTCACACCTACCTAACTGCTAGATTCTTACCAGATACACCTGCAGCACAGTAGTCCATCTATCCAGGATGCTTGAGGTTGGGAGCCGACTACCAAAGCAAGAACCGGCTTAGAGACCACCTGGAGAATGTGCATCAACAGCCAAGAATAACCCAAAATAATCATGACCTACTTTTACCTTCATTATAATACATTAGCATAAAATTACCCTAGGGGAGTAAAATTACCCTAGGGGAGTCTCCCATCATACACCTGAAGCCATGACAGTATCTGTATAAGCCTATAAGACCTGAAACTTCCCCACCCTCAAGAGGGAGGAGTAACAGTAACCCAGCCCTACGACCACTCATTTCTAGGAAAAGACCACCCCCAATCCCACCCCTCAATACCCTTAAGAATAAAAGTTAGAGTTCAACAATAGTCGGGGCAGAAGCAGCAGCTTCTATAGGCTGTTTCTGCCTGCTCTTCCCTCTTGAGAGTGGACTCTTCTCATCTGTTTTGTGTGTGCTTTGGCAAATTCTTTCCAAACCAAAACACAAGAACCCGGTCACCAAACATCAACCAGTCATCCCACACCGAGAGCTGTACCCCTTCTCCTGGTAACATGTGTAGTCCTCAAAGAGGCCAGATATATCAGTGCCTCACTCAGGCCCTCAGTGACTGAGCTGAAATACACTGGCTCCCACATAATCTGGAAAAATACAGAGTTTTAATTATTTTTACTCCAAGTAATATATTATTAAATTTCTACCCAAAGTAGACCATTGCTTGCGAACATAAGAAGAATAGATATTGAAATGCAAATCAATAGGACAAATAAAAATGATCATAATTTTGCAAATTTGTCTCCTAGTCCTTTTTACCAGATCCACAATTTGCCTTTACTTCACCAATTTTTGCAATTTTTGTATGTAGCCAGAGGAGGCTGAAGTACACACACACACACACACACACACACACACACACACACACACACAAACAATAATGAAGAAAGGTTTCCCCCTAGCCTGACAGTTATGGATCTCATTGAAAATAATCACAAAAATCACAGGGGAAAAAATATCCATGTAAATTAAACTAAATAATCTATGCAACTCATACTAACTGATTTATTTTCATCATTTCAGACCTTCAAACCTTATCTTTAATATCTGGTTTCTAGACATTTTACATATAGTCATTGTTCATACTTCAAAAAGTAATTTGAAAGAAAAAAACAAAGATTATTGCTTTCATTTTTGTCTTTCGTTTATTAAAAAAGATATTTTATCTTCACTTAATGTGTTATTTGTAAAAATGTAGAAATATTTGAATATTTTTCTTTTATCTTTCCATTTACAGATAAAAATCAAGAAATAATTTGCCAAATTAATTTATTAAGTGCAAGATACTTGAATTACAACTATTAGCCCTTTGAACGAGTTTTGGATATTTTTCATACCCTAGCACATATTTCAATTGAGTCTAAAGTTTAATATACAGTCACTTCTTAATTGGAACATGATAGAACAAGTAATCTATAACTTCCAAAGAAGATTAACTATGTATCATATGAACTTAATTAAAGATGGTGAAAAATAAATTCAAACATGCTATTTAGTAATAGGTAAATAGCTTTTTTTAGATATTAGAAAGTATCTTTTTATTATACAGAAACTGAAATCAATAAATACTTTTTTTAATCTCTAAAAGGATGGGGCAATGCAGTTGCAAATGTCTCTCCTTAAAGAAAGACAATTCACTTTGGAAGGTGGAAGAAATGAAACCCTGCAGAAAATGCTACAAGGAGGCTGGAGTGAGGAGGCAGGGCTGCGTTGTAAGCTCAGAATTCAGATTCTATTTCATCAAGTCCTTTGTGGTTTTACAGCCTGATCAAGCCACACAAAGAGGGAAAGAGAAAATACAGATAGTCATGACTTGGGATACCTAGAGCCACATTATTTACCTCAGGAAGGTAGGAAGGAAGAAAAGAAGGGAGGGAGGAA